>CAMQGK010000242.1:112500-130000 GCA_947000775.1 Pterois miles | reverse complement strand
AGTTATAGTCAAAAATGTTCCCCCACTATATGTATATGGAAAAAAAAGTCTAAATGTCAGTGTTACGGTATGTGTTAGGGTTAGGGTATGTGTTAGGGTAAGGGTCATTAGGGTTAGGGTAAGGGTCCTAAGGGTTAAGGGTTAGGGTTGGGGTTAAGTTAAGTGTTAGGGTTAGGGTTAGGGTTAAGTTAAGTGTTAGGGTTAGGGTTAAGTTAAGTGTTAGGGTTAAGTTAAGTGTTAGGGTTAAGTTAAGTGTTAGGGTTAGGGTTAGGGTTAAGTTAAGTGTTAGGGTTAGGGTTAAGTTAAGTGTTAGGGTTAAGTTAAGTGTTAGGGTTAGGGTTAGGGTTAGGGGTTAGGGTTAGGGTTAGGGTAAAGGGGATAAAAACTCAATCGGTTAGGATAAGGAACATAATCCCTTCTCCAATAGGAGGGGTTAGGGTTAGGGTTAGGGTAAAGGGGATAAAAACTCAATCGGGTACCCCTACCCAATTCTGTATCTCGGGAACGGAAGGTCGTAGAGAGTCGGGACCAAGTTCTACTAGGGGGTTTTTAGGGTCGCTGAGAACGCTGGTCTTTACCGCGAGTCTCTACGACTTTTCGTTCTCGAGATATCGCGAGATTTACCAATCCTGATGTTCGTATCTCTGGAACGAAAGGTCGTAGAGACTCGGGACCAAGACTGGCGTGTTCAGCGTCTCCAAAAACATGTACACGGAAGTTGTTTTCAAGTCAGTCCGACCTTCCGTTCCAAAGTTATAGTCAAAAATGTTCCCCCACTATATGTATATGGAAAAAAAAGTCTAAATGTCAGTGTTACGGTATGTGTTAGGGTTAGGGTATGTGTTAGGGTAAGGGTCATTAGGGTTAGGGTAAGGGTCCTAAGGGTTAAGGGTTAGGGTTAGGGTTAAGTTAAGTGTTAGGGTTAGGGTTAGGGTTAAGTTAAGTGTTAGGGTTAGGGTTAAGTTAAGTGTTAGGGTTAAGTTAAGTGTTAGGGTTAAGTTAAGTGTTAGGGTTAGGGTTAGGGTTAAGTTAAGTGTTAGGGTTAGGGTTAAGTTAAGTGTTAGGGTTAAGTTAAGTGTTAGGGTTAGGGTTAGGGTTAGGGGTTAGGGTTAGGGTTAGGGTAAAGGGGATAAAAACTCAATCGGTTAGGATAAGGAACATAATCCCTTCTCCAATAGGAGGGGTTAGGGTTAGGGTTAGGTAAAGGGGATAAAAACTCAATCGGGTACCCCTACCCAATTCTGTATCTCGGGAACGGAAGGTCGTAGAGAGTCGGGACCAAGTTCTACTAGGGGGTTTTTAGGGTCGCTGAGAACGCTGGTCTTTACCGCGAGTCTCTACGACTTTTCGTTCTCGAGATATCGCGAGATTTACCAATCCTGATGTTCGTATCTCTGGAACGAAAGGTCGTAGAGACTCGGGACCAAGACTGGCGTGTTCAGCGTCTCCAAAAACATGTACACGGAAGTTGTTTTCAAGTCAGTCCGACCTTCCGTTCCAAAGTTATAGTCAAAAATGTTCCCCCACTATATGTATATGGAAAAAAAAGTCTAAATGTCAGTGTTACGGTATGTGTTAGGGTTAGGGTATGTGTTAGGGTAAGGGTCATTAGGGTTAGGGTAAGGGTCCTAAGGGTTAAGGGTTAGGGTTGGGGTTAAGTTAAGTGTTAGGGTTAGGGTTAGGGTTAAGTTAAGTGTTAGGGTTAGGGTTAAGTTAAGTGTTAGGGTTAAGTTAAGTGTTAGGGTTAAGTTAAGTGTTAGGGTTAGGGTTAGGGTTAAGTTAAGTGTTAGGGTTAGGGTTAAGTTAAGTGTTAGGGTTAAGTTAAGTGTTAGGGTTAGGGTTAGGGTTAGGGGTTAGGGTTAGGGTTAGGGTAAAGGGGATAAAAACTCAATCGGTTAGGATAAGGAACATAATCCCTTCTCCAATAGGAGGGGTTAGGGTTAGGGTTAGGGTAAAGGGGATAAAAACTCAATCGGGTACCCCTACCCAATTCTGTATCTCGGGAACGGAAGGTCGTAGAGAGTCGGGACCAAGTTCTACTAGGGGGTTTTTAGGGTCGCTGAGAACGCTGGTCTTTACCGCGAGTCTCTACGACTTTTCGTTCTCGAGATATCGCGAGATTTACCAATCCTGATGTTCGTATCTCTGGAACGAAAGGTCGTAGAGACTCGGGACCAAGACTGGCGTGTTCAGCGTCTCCAAAAACATGTACACGGAAGTTGTTTTCAAGTCAGTCCGACCTTCCGTTCCAAAGTTATAGTCAAAAATGTTCCCCCACTATATGTATATGGAAAAAAAAGTCTAAATGTCAGTGTTACGGTATGTGTTAGGGTTAGGGTATGTGTTAGGGTAAGGGTCATTAGGGTTAGGGTAAGGGTCCTAAGGGTTAAGGGTTAGGGTTAGGGTTAAGTTAAGTGTTAGGGTTAGGGTTAGGGTTAAGTTAAGTGTTAGGGTTAGGGTTAAGTTAAGTGTTAGGGTTAAGTTAAGTGTTAGGGTTAAGTTAAGTGTTAGGGTTAGGGTTAGGGTTAAGTTAAGTGTTAGGGTTAGGGTTAAGTTAAGTGTTAGGGTTAAGTTAAGTGTTAGGGTTAGGGTTAGGGTTAGGGGTTAGGGTTAGGGTTAGGGTAAAGGGGATAAAAACTCAATCGGTTAGGATAAGGAACATAATCCCTTCTCCAATAGGAGGGGTTAGGGTTAGGGTTAGGTAAAGGGGATAAAAACTCAATCGGGTACCCCTACCCAATTCTGTATCTCGGGAACGGAAGGTCGTAGAGAGTCGGGACCAAGTTCTACTAGGGGGTTTTTAGGGTCGCTGAGAACGCTGGTCTTTACCGCGAGTCTCTACGACTTTTCGTTCTCGAGATATCGCGAGATTTACCAATCCTGATGTTCGTATCTCTGGAACGAAAGGTCGTAGAGACTCGGGACCAAGACTGGCGTGTTCAGCGTCTCCAAAAACATGTACACGGAAGTTGTTTTCAAGTCAGTCCGACCTTCCGTTCCAAAGTTATAGTCAAAAATGTTCCCCCACTATATGTATATGGAAAAAAAAGTCTAAATGTCAGTGTTACGGTATGTGTTAGGGTTAGGGTATGTGTTAGGGTAAGGGTCATTAGGGTTAGGGTAAGGGTCCTAAGGGTTAAGGGTTAGGGTTGGGGTTAAGTTAAGTGTTAGGGTTAGGGTTAGGGTTAAGTTAAGTGTTAGGGTTAGGGTTAAGTTAAGTGTTAGGGTTAAGTTAAGTGTTAGGGTTAAGTTAAGTGTTAGGGTTAGGGTTAGGGTTAAGTTAAGTGTTAGGGTTAGGGTTAAGTTAAGTGTTAGGGTTAAGTTAAGTGTTAGGGTTAGGGTTAGGGTTAGGGGTTAGGGTTAGGGTTAGGGTAAAGGGGATAAAAACTCAATCGGTTAGGATAAGGAACATAATCCCTTCTCCAATAGGAGGGGTTAGGGTTAGGGTTAGGGTAAAGGGGATAAAAACTCAATCGGGTACCCCTACCCAATTCTGTATCTCGGGAACGGAAGGTCGTAGAGAGTCGGGACCAAGTTCTACTAGGGGGTTTTTAGGGTCGCTGAGAACGCTGGTCTTTACCGCGAGTCTCTACGACTTTTCGTTCTCGAGATATCGCGAGATTTACCAATCCTGATGTTCGTATCTCTGGAACGAAAGGTCGTAGAGACTCGGGACCAAGACTGGCGTGTTCAGCGTCTCCAAAAACATGTACACGGAAGTTGTTTTCAAGTCAGTCCGACCTTCCGTTCCAAAGTTATAGTCAAAAATGTTCCCCCACTATATGTATATGGAAAAAAAAAGTCTAAATGTCAGTGTTACGGTATGTGTTAGGGTTAGGGTATGTGTTAGGGTAAGGGTCATTAGGGTTAGGGTAAGGGTCCTAAGGGTTAAGGGTTAGGGTTAGGGTTAAGTTAAGTGTTAGGGTTAGGGTTAGGGTTAAGTTAAGTGTTAGGGTTAGGGTTAAGTTAAGTGTTAGGGTTAAGTTAAGTGTTAGGGTTAAGTTAAGTGTTAGGGTTAGGGTTAGGGTTAAGTTAAGTGTTAGGGTTAGGGTTAAGTTAAGTGTTAGGGTTAAGTTAAGTGTTAGGGTTAGGGTTAGGGTTAGGGGTTAGGGTTAGGGTTAGGGTAAAGGGGATAAAAACTCAATCGGTTAGGATAAGGAACATAATCCCTTCTCCAATAGGAGGGGTTAGGGTTAGGGTTAGGTAAAGGGGATAAAAACTCAATCGGGTACCCCTACCCAATTCTGTATCTCGGGAACGGAAGGTCGTAGAGAGTCGGGACCAAGTTCTACTAGGGGGTTTTTAGGGTCGCTGAGAACGCTGGTCTTTACTGCGAGTCTCTACGACTTTTCGTTCTCGAGATATCGCGAGATTTACCAATCCTGATGTTCGTATCTCTGGAACGAAAGGTCGTAGAGACTCGGGACCAAGACTGGCGTGTTCAGCGTCTCCAAAAACATGTACACGGAAGTTGTTTTCAAGTCAGTCCGACCTTCCGTTCCAAAGTTATAGTCAAAAATGTTCCCCCACTATATGTATATGGAAAAAAAAAGTCTAAATGTCAGTGTTACGGTATGTGTTAGGGTTAGGGTATGTGTTAGGGTAAGGGTCATTAGGGTTAGGGTAAGGGTCCTAAGGGTTAAGGGTTAGGGTTGGGGTTAAGTTAAGTGTTAGGGTTAGGGTTAGGGTTAAGTTAAGTGTTAGGGTTAGGGTTAAGTTAAGTGTTAGGGTTAAGTTAAGTGTTAGGGTTAAGTTAAGTGTTAGGGTTAGGGTTAGGGTTAAGTTAAGTGTTAGGGTTAGGGTTAAGTTAAGTGTTAGGGTTAAGTTAAGTGTTAGGGTTAGGGTTAGGGTTAGGGGTTAGGGTTAGGGTTAGGGTAAAGGGGATAAAAACTCAATCGGTTAGGATAAGGAACATAATCCCTTCTCCAATAGGAGGGGTTAGGGTTAGGGTTAGGGTAAAGGGGATAAAAACTCAATCGGGTACCCCTACCCAATTCTGTATCTCGGGAACGGAAGGTCGTAGAGAGTCGGGACCAAGTTCTACTAGGGGGTTTTTAGGGTCGCTGAGAACGCTGGTCTTTACCGCGAGTCTCTACGACTTTTCGTTCTCGAGATATCGCGAGATTTACCAATCCTGATGTTCGTATCTCTGGAACGAAAGGTCGTAGAGACTCGGGACCAAGACTGGCGTGTTCAGCGTCTCCAAAAACATGTACACGGAAGTTGTTTTCAAGTCAGTCCGACCTTCCGTTCCAAAGTTATAGTCAAAAATGTTCCCCCACTATATGTATATGGAAAAAAAAGTCTAAATGTCAGTGTTACGGTATGTGTTAGGGTTAGGGTATGTGTTAGGGTAAGGGTCATTAGGGTTAGGGTAAGGGTCCTAAGGGTTAAGGGTTAGGGTTAGGGTTAAGTTAAGTGTTAGGGTTAGGGTTAGGGTTAAGTTAAGTGTTAGGGTTAGGGTTAAGTTAAGTGTTAGGGTTAAGTTAAGTGTTAGGGTTAAGTTAAGTGTTAGGGTTAGGGTTAGGGTTAAGTTAAGTGTTAGGGTTAGGGTTAAGTTAAGTGTTAGGGTTAAGTTAAGTGTTAGGGTTAGGGTTAGGGTTAGGGGTTAGGGTTAGGGTTAGGGTAAAGGGGATAAAAACTCAATCGGTTAGGATAAGGAACATAATCCCTTCTCCAATAGGAGGGGTTAGGGTTAGGGTTAGGTAAAGGGGATAAAAACTCAATCGGGTACCCCTACCCAATTCTGTATCTCGGGAACGGAAGGTCGTAGAGAGTCGGGACCAAGTTCTACTAGGGGGTTTTTAGGGTCGCTGAGAACGCTGGTCTTTACCGCGAGTCTCTACGACTTTTCGTTCTCGAGATATCGCGAGATTTACCAATCCTGATGTTCGTATCTCTGGAACGAAAGGTCGTAGAGACTCGGGACCAAGACTGGCGTGTTCAGCGTCTCCAAAAACATGTACACGGAAGTTGTTTTCAAGTCAGTCCGACCTTCCGTTCCAAAGTTATAGTCAAAAATGTTCCCCCACTATATGTATATGGAAAAAAAAGTCTAAATGTCAGTGTTACGGTATGTGTTAGGGTTAGGGTATGTGTTAGGGTAAGGGTCATTAGGGTTAGGGTAAGGGTCCTAAGGGTTAAGGGTTAGGGTTGGGGTTAAGTTAAGTGTTAGGGTTAGGGTTAGGGTTAAGTTAAGTGTTAGGGTTAGGGTTAAGTTAAGTGTTAGGGTTAAGTTAAGTGTTAGGGTTAAGTTAAGTGTTAGGGTTAGGGTTAGGGTTAAGTTAAGTGTTAGGGTTAGGGTTAAGTTAAGTGTTAGGGTTAAGTTAAGTGTTAGGGTTAGGGTTAGGGTTAGGGGTTAGGGTTAGGGTTAGGGTAAAGGGGATAAAAACTCAATCGGTTAGGATAAGGAACATAATCCCTTCTCCAATAGGAGGGGTTAGGGTTAGGGTTAGGGTAAAGGGGATAAAAACTCAATCGGGTACCCCTACCCAATTCTGTATCTCGGGAACGGAAGGTCGTAGAGAGTCGGGACCAAGTTCTACTAGGGGGTTTTTAGGGTCGCTGAGAACGCTGGTCTTTACCGCGAGTCTCTACGACTTTTCGTTCTCGAGATATCGCGAGATTTACCAATCCTGATGTTCGTATCTCTGGAACGAAAGGTCGTAGAGACTCGGGACCAAGACTGGCGTGTTCAGCGTCTCCAAAAACATGTACACGGAAGTTGTTTTCAAGTCAGTCCGACCTTCCGTTCCAAAGTTATAGTCAAAAATGTTCCCCCACTATATGTATATGGAAAAAAAAAGTCTAAATGTCAGTGTTACGGTATGTGTTAGGGTTAGGGTATGTGTTAGGGTAAGGGTCATTAGGGTTAGGGTAAGGGTCCTAAGGGTTAAGGGTTAGGGTTAGGGTTAAGTTAAGTGTTAGGGTTAGGGTTAGGGTTAAGTTAAGTGTTAGGGTTAGGGTTAAGTTAAGTGTTAGGGTTAAGTTAAGTGTTAGGGTTAAGTTAAGTGTTAGGGTTAGGGTTAGGGTTAAGTTAAGTGTTAGGGTTAGGGTTAAGTTAAGTGTTAGGGTTAAGTTAAGTGTTAGGGTTAGGGTTAGGGTTAGGGGTTAGGGTTAGGGTTAGGGTAAAGGGGATAAAAACTCAATCGGTTAGGATAAGGAACATAATCCCTTCTCCAATAGGAGGGGTTAGGGTTAGGGTTAGGTAAAGGGGATAAAAACTCAATCGGGTACCCCTACCCAATTCTGTATCTCGGGAACGGAAGGTCGTAGAGAGTCGGGACCAAGTTCTACTAGGGGGTTTTTAGGGTCGCTGAGAACGCTGGTCTTTACCGCGAGTCTCTACGACTTTTCGTTCTCGAGATATCGCGAGATTTACCAATCCTGATGTTCGTATCTCTGGAACGAAAGGTCGTAGAGACTCGGGACCAAGACTGGCGTGTTCAGCGTCTCCAAAAACATGTACACGGAAGTTGTTTTCAAGTCAGTCCGACCTTCCGTTCCAAAGTTATAGTCAAAAATGTTCCCCCACTATATGTATATGGAAAAAAAAGTCTAAATGTCAGTGTTACGGTATGTGTTAGGGTTAGGGTATGTGTTAGGGTAAGGGTCATTAGGGTTAGGGTAAGGGTCCTAAGGGTTAAGGGTTAGGGTTGGGGTTAAGTTAAGTGTTAGGGTTAGGGTTAGGGTTAAGTTAAGTGTTAGGGTTAGGGTTAAGTTAAGTGTTAGGGTTAAGTTAAGTGTTAGGGTTAAGTTAAGTGTTAGGGTTAGGGTTAGGGTTAAGTTAAGTGTTAGGGTTAGGGTTAAGTTAAGTGTTAGGGTTAAGTTAAGTGTTAGGGTTAGGGTTAGGGTTAGGGGTTAGGGTTAGGGTTAGGGTAAAGGGGATAAAAACTCAATCGGTTAGGATAAGGAACATAATCCCTTCTCCAATAGGAGGGGTTAGGGTTAGGGTTAGGGTAAAGGGGATAAAAACTCAATCGGGTACCCCTACCCAATTCTGTATCTCGGGAACGGAAGGTCGTAGAGAGTCGGGACCAAGTTCTACTAGGGGGTTTTTAGGGTCGCTGAGAACGCTGGTCTTTACCGCGAGTCTCTACGACTTTTCGTTCTCGAGATATCGCGAGATTTACCAATCCTGATGTTCGTATCTCTGGAACGAAAGGTCGTAGAGACTCGGGACCAAGACTGGCGTGTTCAGCGTCTCCAAAAACATGTACACGGAAGTTGTTTTCAAGTCAGTCCGACCTTCCGTTCCAAAGTTATAGTCAAAAATGTTCCCCCACTATATGTATATGGAAAAAAAAAAGTCTAAATGTCAGTGTTACGGTATGTGTTAGGGTTAGGGTATGTGTTAGGGTAAGGGTCATTAGGGTTAGGGTAAGGGTCCTAAGGGTTAAGGGTTAGGGTTAGGGTTAAGTTAAGTGTTAGGGTTAGGGTTAGGGTTAAGTTAAGTGTTAGGGTTAGGGTTAAGTTAAGTGTTAGGGTTAAGTTAAGTGTTAGGGTTAAGTTAAGTGTTAGGGTTAGGGTTAGGGTTAAGTTAAGTGTTAGGGTTAGGGTTAAGTTAAGTGTTAGGGTTAAGTTAAGTGTTAGGGTTAGGGTTAGGGTTAGGGGTTAGGGTTAGGGTTAGGGTAAAGGGGATAAAAACTCAATCGGTTAGGATAAGGAACATAATCCCTTCTCCAATAGGAGGGGTTAGGGTTAGGGTTAGGTAAAGGGGATAAAAACTCAATCGGGTACCCCTACCCAATTCTGTATCTCGGGAACGGAAGGTCGTAGAGAGTCGGGACCAAGTTCTACTAGGGGGTTTTTAGGGTCGCTGAGAACGCTGGTCTTTACCGCGAGTCTCTACGACTTTTCGTTCTCGAGATATCGCGAGATTTACCAATCCTGATGTTCGTATCTCTGGAACGAAAGGTCGTAGAGACTCGGGACCAAGACTGGCGTGTTCAGCGTCTCCAAAAACATGTACACGGAAGTTGTTTTCAAGTCAGTCCGACCTTCCGTTCCAAAGTTATAGTCAAAAATGTTCCCCCACTATATGTATATGGAAAAAAAGTCTAAATGTCAGTGTTACGGTATGTGTTAGGGTTAGGGTATGTGTTAGGGTAAGGGTCATTAGGGTTAGGGTAAGGGTCCTAAGGGTTAAGGGTTAGGGTTGGGGTTAAGTTAAGTGTTAGGGTTAGGGTTAGGGTTAAGTTAAGTGTTAGGGTTAGGGTTAAGTTAAGTGTTAGGGTTAAGTTAAGTGTTAGGGTTAAGTTAAGTGTTAGGGTTAGGGTTAGGGTTAAGTTAAGTGTTAGGGTTAGGGTTAAGTTAAGTGTTAGGGTTAAGTTAAGTGTTAGGGTTAGGGTTAGGGTTAGGGGTTAGGG
The DNA here is from genome assembly GCA_947000775.1 of Pterois miles. Taxonomy (NCBI): domain Eukaryota; kingdom Metazoa; phylum Chordata; class Actinopteri; order Perciformes; family Scorpaenidae; genus Pterois; species Pterois miles. The sequence continues at coordinate 120,632 of CAMQGK010000242.1, read as the reverse complement.
TTAGGGTTAGGGTAAAGGGGATAAAAACTCAATCGGTTAGGATAAGGAACATAATCCCTTCTCCAATAGGAGGGGTTAGGGTTAGGGTTAGGGTAAAGGGGATAAAAACTCAATCGGGTACCCCTACCCAATTCTGTATCTCGGGAACGGAAGGTCGTAGAGAGTCGGGACCAAGTTCTACTAGGGGGTTTTTAGGGTCGCTGAGAACGCTGGTCTTTACCGCGAGTCTCTACGACTTTTCGTTCTCGAGATATCGCGAGATTTACCAATCCTGATGTTCGTATCTCTGGAACGAAAGGTCGTAGAGACTCGGGACCAAGACTGGCGTGTTCAGCGTCTCCAAAAACATGTACACGGAAGTTGTTTTCAAGTCAGTCCGACCTTCCGTTCCAAAGTTATAGTCAAAAATGTTCCCCCACTATATGTATATGGAAAAAAAAGTCTAAATGTCAGTGTTACGGTATGTGTTAGGGTTAGGGTATGTGTTAGGGTAAGGGTCATTAGGGTTAGGGTAAGGGTCCTAAGGGTTAAGGGTTAGGGTTAGGGTTAAGTTAAGTGTTAGGGTTAGGGTTAGGGTTAAGTTAAGTGTTAGGGTTAGGGTTAAGTTAAGTGTTAGGGTTAAGTTAAGTGTTAGGGTTAAGTTAAGTGTTAGGGTTAGGGTTAGGGTTAAGTTAAGTGTTAGGGTTAGGGTTAAGTTAAGTGTTAGGGTTAAGTTAAGTGTTAGGGTTAGGGTTAGGGTTAGGGGTTAGGGTTAGGGTTAGGGTAAAGGGGATAAAAACTCAATCGGTTAGGATAAGGAACATAATCCCTTCTCCAATAGGAGGGGTTAGGGTTAGGGTTAGGTAAAGGGGATAAAAACTCAATCGGGTACCCCTACCCAATTCTGTATCTCGGGAACGGAAGGTCGTAGAGAGTCGGGACCAAGTTCTACTAGGGGGTTTTTAGGGTCGCTGAGAACGCTGGTCTTTACCGCGAGTCTCTACGACTTTTCGTTCTCGAGATATCGCGAGATTTACCAATCCTGATGTTCGTATCTCTGGAACGAAAGGTCGTAGAGACTCGGGACCAAGACTGGCGTGTTCAGCGTCTCCAAAAACATGTACACGGAAGTTGTTTTCAAGTCAGTCCGACCTTCCGTTCCAAAGTTATAGTCAAAAATGTTCCCCCACTATATGTATATGGAAAAAAAAAAGTCTAAATGTCAGTGTTACGGTATGTGTTAGGGTTAGGGTATGTGTTAGGGTAAGGGTCATTAGGGTTAGGGTAAGGGTCCTAAGGGTTAAGGGTTAGGGTTGGGGTTAAGTTAAGTGTTAGGGTTAGGGTTAGGGTTAAGTTAAGTGTTAGGGTTAGGGTTAAGTTAAGTGTTAGGGTTAAGTTAAGTGTTAGGGTTAAGTTAAGTGTTAGGGTTAGGGTTAGGGTTAAGTTAAGTGTTAGGGTTAGGGTTAAGTTAAGTGTTAGGGTTAAGTTAAGTGTTAGGGTTAGGGTTAGGGTTAGGGGTTAGGGTTAGGGTTAGGGTAAAGGGGATAAAAACTCAATCGGTTAGGATAAGGAACATAATCCCTTCTCCAATAGGAGGGGTTAGGGTTAGGGTTAGGGTAAAGGGGATAAAAACTCAATCGGGTACCCCTACCCAATTCTGTATCTCGGGAACGGAAGGTCGTAGAGAGTCGGGACCAAGTTCTACTAGGGGGTTTTTAGGGTCGCTGAGAACGCTGGTCTTTACCGCGAGTCTCTACGACTTTTCGTTCTCGAGATATCGCGAGATTTACCAATCCTGATGTTCGTATCTCTGGAACGAAAGGTCGTAGAGACTCGGGACCAAGACTGGCGTGTTCAGCGTCTCCAAAAACATGTACACGGAAGTTGTTTTCAAGTCAGTCCGACCTTCCGTTCCAAAGTTATAGTCAAAAATGTTCCCCCACTATATGTATATGGAAAAAAAAGTCTAAATGTCAGTGTTACGGTATGTGTTAGGGTTAGGGTATGTGTTAGGGTAAGGGTCATTAGGGTTAGGGTAAGGGTCCTAAGGGTTAAGGGTTAGGGTTAGGGTTAAGTTAAGTGTTAGGGTTAGGGTTAGGGTTAAGTTAAGTGTTAGGGTTAGGGTTAAGTTAAGTGTTAGGGTTAAGTTAAGTGTTAGGGTTAAGTTAAGTGTTAGGGTTAGGGTTAGGGTTAAGTTAAGTGTTAGGGTTAGGGTTAAGTTAAGTGTTAGGGTTAAGTTAAGTGTTAGGGTTAGGGTTAGGGTTAGGGGTTAGGGTTAGGGTTAGGGTAAAGGGGATAAAAACTCAATCGGTTAGGATAAGGAACATAATCCCTTCTCCAATAGGAGGGGTTAGGGTTAGGGTTAGGTAAAGGGGATAAAAACTCAATCGGGTACCCCTACCCAATTCTGTATCTCGGGAACGGAAGGTCGTAGAGAGTCGGGACCAAGTTCTACTAGGGGGTTTTTAGGGTCGCTGAGAACGCTGGTCTTTACCGCGAGTCTCTACGACTTTTCGTTCTCGAGATATCGCGAGATTTACCAATCCTGATGTTCGTATCTCTGGAACGAAAGGTCGTAGAGACTCGGGACCAAGACTGGCGTGTTCAGCGTCTCCAAAAACATGTACACGGAAGTTGTTTTCAAGTCAGTCCGACCTTCCGTTCCAAAGTTATAGTCAAAAATGTTCCCCCACTATATGTATATGGAAAAAAAAGTCTAAATGTCAGTGTTACGGTATGTGTTAGGGTTAGGGTATGTGTTAGGGTAAGGGTCATTAGGGTTAGGGTAAGGGTCCTAAGGGTTAAGGGTTAGGGTTGGGGTTAAGTTAAGTGTTAGGGTTAGGGTTAGGGTTAAGTTAAGTGTTAGGGTTAGGGTTAAGTTAAGTGTTAGGGTTAAGTTAAGTGTTAGGGTTAAGTTAAGTGTTAGGGTTAGGGTTAGGGTTAAGTTAAGTGTTAGGGTTAGGGTTAAGTTAAGTGTTAGGGTTAAGTTAAGTGTTAGGGTTAGGGTTAGGGTTAGGGGTTAGGGTTAGGGTTAGGGTAAAGGGGATAAAAACTCAATCGGTTAGGATAAGGAACATAATCCCTTCTCCAATAGGAGGGGTTAGGGTTAGGGTTAGGGTAAAGGGGATAAAAACTCAATCGGGTACCCCTACCCAATTCTGTATCTCGGGAACGGAAGGTCGTAGAGAGTCGGGACCAAGTTCTACTAGGGGGTTTTTAGGGTCGCTGAGAACGCTGGTCTTTACCGCGAGTCTCTACGACTTTTCGTTCTCGAGATATCGCGAGATTTACCAATCCTGATGTTCGTATCTCTGGAACGAAAGGTCGTAGAGACTCGGGACCAAGACTGGCGTGTTCAGCGTCTCCAAAAACATGTACACGGAAGTTGTTTTCAAGTCAGTCCGACCTTCCGTTCCAAAGTTATAGTCAAAAATGTTCCCCCACTATATGTATATGGAAAAAAAAGTCTAAATGTCAGTGTTACGGTATGTGTTAGGGTTAGGGTATGTGTTAGGGTAAGGGTCATTAGGGTTAGGGTAAGGGTCCTAAGGGTTAAGGGTTAGGGTTGGGGTTAAGTTAAGTGTTAGGGTTAGGGTTAGGGTTAAGTTAAGTGTTAGGGTTAGGGTTAAGTTAAGTGTTAGGGTTAAGTTAAGTGTTAGGGTTAAGTTAAGTGTTAGGGTTAGGGTTAGGGTTAAGTTAAGTGTTAGGGTTAGGGTTAAGTTAAGTGTTAGGGTTAAGTTAAGTGTTAGGGTTAGGGTTAGGGTTAGGGGTTAGGGTTAGGGTTAGGGTAAAGGGGATAAAAACTCAATCGGTTAGGATAAGGAACATAATCCCTTCTCCAATAGGAGGGGTTAGGGTTAGGGTTAGGGTAAAGGGGATAAAAACTCAATCGGGTACCCCTACCCAATTCTGTATCTCGGGAACGGAAGGTCGTAGAGAGTCGGGACCAAGTTCTACTAGGGGGTTTTTAGGGTCGCTGAGAACGCTGGTCTTTACCGCGAGTCTCTACGACTTTTCGTTCTCGAGATATCGCGAGATTTACCAATCCTGATGTTCGTATCTCTGGAACGAAAGGTCGTAGAGACTCGGGACCAAGACTGGCGTGTTCAGCGTCTCCAAAAACATGTACACGGAAGTTGTTTTCAAGTCAGTCCGACCTTCCGTTCCAAAGTTATAGTCAAAAATGTTCCCCCACTATATGTATATGGAAAAAAAAGTCTAAATGTCAGTGTTACGGTATGTGTTAGGGTTAGGGTATGTGTTAGGGTAAGGGTCATTAGGGTTAGGGTAAGGGTCCTAAGGGTTAAGGGTTAGGGTTAGGGTTAAGTTAAGTGTTAGGGTTAGGGTTAGGGTTAAGTTAAGTGTTAGGGTTAGGGTTAAGTTAAGTGTTAGGGTTAAGTTAAGTGTTAGGGTTAAGTTAAGTGTTAGGGTTAGGGTTAGGGTTAAGTTAAGTGTTAGGGTTAGGGTTAAGTTAAGTGTTAGGGTTAAGTTAAGTGTTAGGGTTAGGGTTAGGGTTAGGGGTTAGGGTTAGGGTTAGGGTAAAGGGGATAAAAACTCAATCGGTTAGGATAAGGAACATAATCCCTTCTCCAATAGGAGGGGTTAGGGTTAGGGTTAGGTAAAGGGGATAAAAACTCAATCGGGTACCCCTACCCAATTCTGTATCTCGGGAACGGAAGGTCGTAGAGAGTCGGGACCAAGTTCTACTAGGGGGTTTTTAGGGTCGCTGAGAACGCTGGTCTTTACCGCGAGTCTCTACGACTTTTCGTTCTCGAGATATCGCGAGATTTACCAATCCTGATGTTCGTATCTCTGGAACGAAAGGTCGTAGAGACTCGGGACCAAGACTGGCGTGTTCAGCGTCTCCAAAAACATGTACACGGAAGTTGTTTTCAAGTCAGTCCGACCTTCCGTTCCAAAGTTATAGTCAAAAATGTTCCCCCACTATATGTATATGGAAAAAAAAGTCTAAATGTCAGTGTTACGGTATGTGTTAGGGTTAGGGTATGTGTTAGGGTAAGGGTCATTAGGGTTAGGGTAAGGGTCCTAAGGGTTAAGGGTTAGGGTTGGGGTTAAGTTAAGTGTTAGGGTTAGGGTTAGGGTTAAGTTAAGTGTTAGGGTTAGGGTTAAGTTAAGTGTTAGGGTTAAGTTAAGTGTTAGGGTTAAGTTAAGTGTTAGGGTTAGGGTTAGGGTTAAGTTAAGTGTTAGGGTTAGGGTTAAGTTAAGTGTTAGGGTTAAGTTAAGTGTTAGGGTTAGGGTTAGGGTTAGGGGTTAGGGTTAGGGTTAGGGTAAAGGGGATAAAAACTCAATCGGTTAGGATAAGGAACATAATCCCTTCTCCAATAGGAGGGGTTAGGGTTAGGGTTAGGGTAAAGGGGATAAAAACTCAATCGGGTACCCCTACCCAATTCTGTATCTCGGGAACGGAAGGTCGTAGAGAGTCGGGACCAAGTTCTACTAGGGGGTTTTTAGGGTCGCTGAGAACGCTGGTCTTTACCGCGAGTCTCTACGACTTTTCGTTCTCGAGATATCGCGAGATTTACCAATCCTGATGTTCGTATCTCTGGAACGAAAGGTCGTAGAGACTCGGGACCAAGACTGGCGTGTTCAGCGTCTCCAAAAACATGTACACGGAAGTTGTTTTCAAGTCAGTCCGACCTTCCGTTCCAAAGTTATAGTCAAAAATGTTCCCCCACTATATGTATATGGAAAAAAAAGTCTAAATGTCAGTGTTACGGTATGTGTTAGGGTTAGGGTATGTGTTAGGGTAAGGGTCATTAGGGTTAGGGTAAGGGTCCTAAGGGTTAAGGGTTAGGGTTGGGGTTAAGTTAAGTGTTAGGGTTAGGGTTAGGGTTAAGTTAAGTGTTAGGGTTAGGGTTAAGTTAAGTGTTAGGGTTAAGTTAAGTGTTAGGGTTAAGTTAAGTGTTAGGGTTAGGGTTAGGGTTAAGTTAAGTGTTAGGGTTAGGGTTAAGTTAAGTGTTAGGGTTAAGTTAAGTGTTAGGGTTAGGGTTAGGGTTAGGGGTTAGGGTTAGGGTTAGGGTAAAGGGGATAAAAACTCAATCGGTTAGGATAAGGAACATAATCCCTTCTCCAATAGGAGGGGTTAGGGTTAGGGTTAGGGTAAAGGGGATAAAAACTCAATCGGGTACCCCTACCCAATTCTGTATCTCGGGAACGGAAGGTCGTAGAGAGTCGGGACCAAGTTCTACTAGGGGGTTTTTAGGGTCGCTGAGAACGCTGGTCTTTACCGCGAGTCTCTACGACTTTTCGTTCTCGAGATATCGCGAGATTTACCAATCCTGATGTTCGTATCTCTGGAACGAAAGGTCGTAGAGACTCGGGACCAAGACTGGCGTGTTCAGCGTCTCCAAAAACATGTACACGGAAGTTGTTTTCAAGTCAGTCCGACCTTCCGTTCCAAAGTTATAGTCAAAAATGTTCCCCCACTATATGTATATGGAAAAAAAAGTCTAAATGTCAGTGTTACGGTATGTGTTAGGGTTAGGGTATGTGTTAGGGTAAGGGTCATTAGGGTTAGGGTAAGGGTCCTAAGGGTTAAGGGTTAGGGTTAGGGTTAAGTTAAGTGTTAGGGTTAGGGTTAGGGTTAAGTTAAGTGTTAGGGTTAGGGTTAAGTTAAGTGTTAGGGTTAAGTTAAGTGTTAGGGTTAAGTTAAGTGTTAGGGTTAGGGTTAGGGTTAAGTTAAGTGTTAGGGTTAGGGTTAAGTTAAGTGTTAGGGTTAAGTTAAGTGTTAGGGTTAGGGTTAGGGTTAGGGGTTAGGGTTAGGGTTAGGGTAAAGGGGATAAAAACTCAATCGGTTAGGATAAGGAACATAATCCCTTCTCCAATAGGAGGGGTTAGGGTTAGGGTTAGGTAAAGGGGATAAAAACTCAATCGGGTACCCCTACCCAATTCTGTATCTCGGGAACGGAAGGTCGTAGAGAGTCGGGACCAAGTTCTACTAGGGGGTTTTTAGGGTCGCTGAGAACGCTGGTCTTTACCGCGAGTCTCTACGACTTTTCGTTCTCGAGATATCGCGAGATTTACCAATCCTGATGTTCGTATCTCTGGAACGAAAGGTCGTAGAGACTCGGGACCAAGACTGGCGTGTTCAGCGTCTCCAAAAACATGTACACGGAAGTTGTTTTCAAGTCAGTCCGACCTTCCGTTCCAAAGTTATAGTCAAAAATGTTCCCCCACTATATGTATATGGAAAAAAAAAGTCTAAATGTCAGTGTTACGGTATGTGTTAGGGTTAGGGTATGTGTTAGGGTAAGGGTCATTAGGGTTAGGGTAAGGGTCCTAAGGGTTAAGGGTTAGGGTTGGGGTTAAGTTAAGTGTTAGGGTTAGGGTTAGGGTTAAGTTAAGTGTTAGGGTTAGGGTTAAGTTAAGTGTTAGGGTTAAGTTAAGTGTTAGGGTTAAGTTAAGTGTTAGGGTTAGGGTTAGGGTTAAGTTAAGTGTTAGGGTTAGGGTTAAGTTAAGTGTTAGGGTTAAGTTAAGTGTTAGGGTTAGGGTTAGGGTTAGGGGTTAGGGTTAGGGTTAGGGTAAAGGGGATAAAAACTCAATCGGTTAGGATAAGGAACATAATCCCTTCTCCAATAGGAGGGGTTAGGGTTAGGGTTAGGGTAAAGGGGATAAAAACTCAATCGGGTACCCCTACCCAATTCTGTATCTCGGGAACGGAAGGTCGTAGAGAGTCGGGACCAAGTTCTACTAGGGGGTTTTTAGGGTCGCTGAGAACGCTGGTCTTTACCGCGAGTCTCTACGACTTTTCGTTCTCGAGATATCGCGAGATTTACCAATCCTGATGTTCGTATCTCTGGAACGAAAGGTCGTAGAGACTCGGGACCAAGACTGGCGTGTTCAGCGTCTCCAAAAACATGTACACGGAAGTTGTTTTCAAGTCAGTCCGACCTTCCGTTCCAAAGTTATAGTCAAAAATGTTCCCCCACTATATGTATATGGAAAAAAAAAGTCTAAATGTCAGTGTTACGGTATGTGTTAGGGTTAGGGTATGTGTTAGGGTAAGGGTCATTAGGGTTAGGGTAAGGGTCCTAAGGGTTAAGGGTTAGGGTTGGGGTTAAGTTAAGTGTTAGGGTTAGGGTTAGGGTTAAGTTAAGTGTTAGGGTTAGGGTTAAGTTAAGTGTTAGGGTTAA
>CAMQGK010000242.1:97500-107500 GCA_947000775.1 Pterois miles | reverse complement strand
TTAGGGTTAGGGTTAGGGGTTAGGGTTAGGGTTAGGGTAAAGGGGATAAAAACTCAATCGGTTAGGATAAGGAACATAATCCCTTCTCCAATAGGAGGGGTTAGGGTTAGGGTTAGGGTAAAGGGGATAAAAACTCAATCGGGTACCCCTACCCAATTCTGTATCTCGGGAACGGAAGGTCGTAGAGAGTCGGGACCAAGTTCTACTAGGGGGTTTTTAGGGTCGCTGAGAACGCTGGTCTTTACCGCGAGTCTCTACGACTTTTCGTTCTCGAGATATCGCGAGATTTACCAATCCTGATGTTCGTATCTCTGGAACGAAAGGTCGTAGAGACTCGGGACCAAGACTGGCGTGTTCAGCGTCTCCAAAAACATGTACACGGAAGTTGTTTTCAAGTCAGTCCGACCTTCCGTTCCAAAGTTATAGTCAAAAATGTTCCCCCACTATATGTATATGGAAAAAAAAAAGTCTAAATGTCAGTGTTACGGTATGTGTTAGGGTTAGGGTATGTGTTAGGGTAAGGGTCATTAGGGTTAGGGTAAGGGTCCTAAGGGTTAAGGGTTAGGGTTGGGGTTAAGTTAAGTGTTAGGGTTAGGGTTAGGGTTAAGTTAAGTGTTAGGGTTAGGGTTAAGTTAAGTGTTAGGGTTAAGTTAAGTGTTAGGGTTAAGTTAAGTGTTAGGGTTAGGGTTAGGGTTAAGTTAAGTGTTAGGGTTAGGGTTAAGTTAAGTGTTAGGGTTAAGTTAAGTGTTAGGGTTAGGGTTAGGGTTAGGGGTTAGGGTTAGGGTTAGGGTAAAGGGGATAAAAACTCAATCGGTTAGGATAAGGAACATAATCCCTTCTCCAATAGGAGGGGTTAGGGTTAGGGTTAGGGTAAAGGGGATAAAAACTCAATCGGGTACCCCTACCCAATTCTGTATCTCGGGAACGGAAGGTCGTAGAGAGTCGGGACCAAGTTCTACTAGGGGGTTTTTAGGGTCGCTGAGAACGCTGGTCTTTACCGCGAGTCTCTACGACTTTTCGTTCTCGAGATATCGCGAGATTTACCAATCCTGATGTTCGTATCTCTGGAACGAAAGGTCGTAGAGACTCGGGACCAAGACTGGCGTGTTCAGCGTCTCCAAAAACATGTACACGGAAGTTGTTTTCAAGTCAGTCCGACCTTCCGTTCCAAAGTTATAGTCAAAAATGTTCCCCCACTATATGTATATGGAAAAAAAAAGTCTAAATGTCAGTGTTACGGTATGTGTTAGGGTTAGGGTATGTGTTAGGGTAAGGGTCATTAGGGTTAGGGTAAGGGTCCTAAGGGTTAAGGGTTAGGGTTAGGGTTAAGTTAAGTGTTAGGGTTAGGGTTAGGGTTAAGTTAAGTGTTAGGGTTAGGGTTAAGTTAAGTGTTAGGGTTAAGTTAAGTGTTAGGGTTAAGTTAAGTGTTAGGGTTAGGGTTAGGGTTAAGTTAAGTGTTAGGGTTAGGGTTAAGTTAAGTGTTAGGGTTAAGTTAAGTGTTAGGGTTAGGGTTAGGGTTAGGGGTTAGGGTTAGGGTTAGGGTAAAGGGGATAAAAACTCAATCGGTTAGGATAAGGAACATAATCCCTTCTCCAATAGGAGGGGTTAGGGTTAGGGTTAGGGTAAAGGGGATAAAAACTCAATCGGGTACCCCTACCCAATTCTGTATCTCGGGAACGGAAGGTCGTAGAGAGTCGGGACCAAGTTCTACTAGGGGGTTTTTAGGGTCGCTGAGAACGCTGGTCTTTACCGCGAGTCTCTACGACTTTTCGTTCTCGAGATATCGCGAGATTTACCAATCCTGATGTTCGTATCTCTGGAACGAAAGGTCGTAGAGACTCGGGACCAAGACTGGCGTGTTCAGCGTCTCCAAAAACATGTACACGGAAGTTGTTTTCAAGTCAGTCCGACCTTCCGTTCCAAAGTTATAGTCAAAAATGTTCCCCCACTATATGTATATGGAAAAAAAAAGTCTAAATGTCAGTGTTACGGTATGTGTTAGGGTTAGGGTATGTGTTAGGGTAAGGGTCATTAGGGTTAGGGTAAGGGTCCTAAGGGTTAAGGGTTAGGGTTAGGGTTAAGTTAAGTGTTAGGGTTAGGGTTAGGGTTAAGTTAAGTGTTAGGGTTAGGGTTAAGTTAAGTGTTAGGGTTAAGTTAAGTGTTAGGGTTAAGTTAAGTGTTAGGGTTAGGGTTAGGGTTAAGTTAAGTGTTAGGGTTAGGGTTAAGTTAAGTGTTAGGGTTAAGTTAAGTGTTAGGGTTAGGGTTAGGGTTAGGGGTTAGGGTTAGGGTTAGGGTAAAGGGGATAAAAACTCAATCGGTTAGGATAAGGAACATAATCCCTTCTCCAATAGGAGGGGTTAGGGTTAGGGTTAGGTAAAGGGGATAAAAACTCAATCGGGTACCCCTACCCAATTCTGTATCTCGGGAACGGAAGGTCGTAGAGAGTCGGGACCAAGTTCTACTAGGGGGTTTTTAGGGTCGCTGAGAACGCTGGTCTTTACCGCGAGTCTCTACGACTTTTCGTTCTCGAGATATCGCGAGATTTACCAATCCTGATGTTCGTATCTCTGGAACGAAAGGTCGTAGAGACTCGGGACCAAGACTGGCGTGTTCAGCGTCTCCAAAAACATGTACACGGAAGTTGTTTTCAAGTCAGTCCGACCTTCCGTTCCAAAGTTATAGTCAAAAATGTTCCCCCACTATATGTATATGGAAAAAAAAGTCTAAATGTCAGTGTTACGGTATGTGTTAGGGTTAGGGTATGTGTTAGGGTAAGGGTCATTAGGGTTAGGGTAAGGGTCCTAAGGGTTAAGGGTTAGGGTTGGGGTTAAGTTAAGTGTTAGGGTTAGGGTTAGGGTTAAGTTAAGTGTTAGGGTTAGGGTTAAGTTAAGTGTTAGGGTTAAGTTAAGTGTTAGGGTTAAGTTAAGTGTTAGGGTTAGGGTTAGGGTTAAGTTAAGTGTTAGGGTTAGGGTTAAGTTAAGTGTTAGGGTTAAGTTAAGTGTTAGGGTTAGGGTTAGGGTTAGGGGTTAGGGTTAGGGTTAGGGTAAAGGGGATAAAAACTCAATCGGTTAGGATAAGGAACATAATCCCTTCTCCAATAGGAGGGGGTTAGGGTTAGGGTTAGGGTAAAGGGGATAAAAACTCAATCGGGTACCCCTACCCAATTCTGTATCTCGGGAACGGAAGGTCGTAGAGAGTCGGGACCAAGTTCTACTAGGGGGTTTTTAGGGTCGCTGAGAACGCTGGTCTTTACCGCGAGTCTCTACGACTTTTCGTTCTCGAGATATCGCGAGATTTACCAATCCTGATGTTCGTATCTCTGGAACGAAAGGTCGTAGAGACTCGGGACCAAGACTGGCGTGTTCAGCGTCTCCAAAAACATGTACACGGAAGTTGTTTTCAAGTCAGTCCGACCTTCCGTTCCAAAGTTATAGTCAAAAATGTTCCCCCACTATATGTATATGGAAAAAAAAGTCTAAATGTCAGTGTTACGGTATGTGTTAGGGTTAGGGTATGTGTTAGGGTAAGGGTCATTAGGGTTAGGGTAAGGGTCCTAAGGGTTAAGGGTTAGGGTTAGGGTTAAGTTAAGTGTTAGGGTTAGGGTTAGGGTTAAGTTAAGTGTTAGGGTTAGGGTTAAGTTAAGTGTTAGGGTTAAGTTAAGTGTTAGGGTTAAGTTAAGTGTTAGGGTTAGGGTTAGGGTTAAGTTAAGTGTTAGGGTTAGGGTTAAGTTAAGTGTTAGGGTTAAGTTAAGTGTTAGGGTTAGGGTTAGGGTTAGGGGTTAGGGTTAGGGTTAGGGTAAAGGGGATAAAAACTCAATCGGTTAGGATAAGGAACATAATCCCTTCTCCAATAGGAGGGGTTAGGGTTAGGGTTAGGGTAAAGGGGATAAAAACTCAATCGGGTACCCCTACCCAATTCTGTATCTCGGGAACGGAAGGTCGTAGAGAGTCGGGACCAAGTTCTGTTCTTCTTTGGGGTTTTTTGGGTTAGGGTTAGGGTTAGGGTTAGGGTTAGGGTTAGGGGGTTAGGGTTAGGGTTAGGGTTAGGGTTAGGGTTAGGGTTAGGGTTAGGGGTTAGGGTTAGGGTTAGGGTTAGGGTTAGGGGTTAGGGTTAGGGTTAGGGTTAGGGTTAGGGTTAGGGGTTAGGGTTAGGGTTAGGGTTAGGGTTTAGGGTTAGGGTTAGGGTTAGGGTTAGGGGTTAGGGTTAGGGTTAGGGTTAGGGTTAGGGGGTTAGGGTTAGGGTTAGGGTTAGGGTTAGGGTTAGGTAAAGGGGATAAAAACTCAATCGGGTACCCCTACCCAATTCTGTATCTCGGGAACGGAAGGTCGTAGAGAGTCGGGACCAAGTTCTACTAGGGGGTTTTTAGGGTCGCTGAGAACGCTGGTCTTTACCGCGAGTCTCTACGACTTTTCGTTCTCGAGATATCGCGAGATTTACCAATCCTGATGTTCGTATCTCTGGAACGAAAGGTCGTAGAGACTCGGGACCAAGACTGGCGTGTTCAGCGTCTCCAAAAACATGTACACGGAAGTTGTTTTCAAGTCAGTCCGACCTTCCGTTCCAAAGTTATAGTCAAAAATGTTCCCCCACTATATGTATATGGAAAAAAAAGTCTAAATGTCAGTGTTACGGTATGTGTTAGGGTTAGGGTATGTGTTAGGGTAAGGGTCATTAGGGTTAGGGTAAGGGTCCTAAGGGTTAAGGGTTAGGGTTGGGGTTAAGTTAAGTGTTAGGGTTAGGGTTAGGGTTAAGTTAAGTGTTAGGGTTAGGGTTAAGTTAAGTGTTAGGGTTAAGTTAAGTGTTAGGGTTAAGTTAAGTGTTAGGGTTAGGGTTAGGGTTAAGTTAAGTGTTAGGGTTAGGGTTAAGTTAAGTGTTAGGGTTAAGTTAAGTGTTAGGGTTAGGGTTAGGGTTAGGGGTTAGGGTTAGGGTTAGGGTAAAGGGGATAAAAACTCAATCGGTTAGGATAAGGAACATAATCCCTTCTCCAATAGGAGGGGTTAGGGTTAGGGTTAGGGTAAAGGGGATAAAAACTCAATCGGGTACCCCTACCCAATTCTGTATCTCGGGAACGGAAGGTCGTAGAGAGTCGGGACCAAGTTCTACTAGGGGGTTTTTAGGGTCGCTGAGAACGCTGGTCTTTACCGCGAGTCTCTACGACTTTTCGTTCTCGAGATATCGCGAGATTTACCAATCCTGATGTTCGTATCTCTGGAACGAAAGGTCGTAGAGACTCGGGACCAAGACTGGCGTGTTCAGCGTCTCCAAAAACATGTACACGGAAGTTGTTTTCAAGTCAGTCCGACCTTCCGTTCCAAAGTTATAGTCAAAAATGTTCCCCCACTATATGTATATGGAAAAAAAAGTCTAAATGTCAGTGTTACGGTATGTGTTAGGGTTAGGGTATGTGTTAGGGTAAGGGTCATTAGGGTTAGGGTAAGGGTCCTAAGGGTTAAGGGTTAGGGTTGGGGTTAAGTTAAGTGTTAGGGTTAGGGTTAGGGTTAAGTTAAGTGTTAGGGTTAGGGTTAAGTTAAGTGTTAGGGTTAAGTTAAGTGTTAGGGTTAAGTTAAGTGTTAGGGTTAGGGTTAGGGTTAAGTTAAGTGTTAGGGTTAGGGTTAAGTTAAGTGTTAGGGTTAAGTTAAGTGTTAGGGTTAGGGTTAGGGTTAGGGGTTAGGGTTAGGGTTAGGGTAAAGGGGATAAAAACTCAATCGGTTAGGATAAGGAACATAATCCCTTCTCCAATAGGAGGGGTTAGGGTTAGGGTTAGGGTAAAGGGGATAAAAACTCAATCGGGTACCCCTACCCAATTCTGTATCTCGGGAACGGAAGGTCGTAGAGAGTCGGGACCAAGTTCTACTAGGGGGTTTTTAGGGTCGCTGAGAACGCTGGTCTTTACCGCGAGTCTCTACGACTTTTCGTTCTCGAGATATCGCGAGATTTACCAATCCTGATGTTCGTATCTCTGGAACGAAAGGTCGTAGAGACTCGGGACCAAGACTGGCGTGTTCAGCGTCTCCAAAAACATGTACACGGAAGTTGTTTTCAAGTCAGTCCGACCTTCCGTTCCAAAGTTATAGTCAAAAATGTTCCCCCACTATATGTATATGGAAAAAAAAGTCTAAATGTCAGTGTTACGGTATGTGTTAGGGTTAGGGTATGTGTTAGGGTAAGGGTCATTAGGGTTAGGGTAAGGGTCCTAAGGGTTAAGGGTTAGGGTTGGGGTTAAGTTAAGTGTTAGGGTTAGGGTTAGGGTTAAGTTAAGTGTTAGGGTTAGGGTTAAGTTAAGTGTTAGGGTTAAGTTAAGTGTTAGGGTTAAGTTAAGTGTTAGGGTTAGGGTTAGGGTTAAGTTAAGTGTTAGGGTTAGGGTTAAGTTAAGTGTTAGGGTTAAGTTAAGTGTTAGGGTTAGGGTTAGGGTTAGGGGTTAGGGTTAGGGTTAGGGTAAAGGGGATAAAAACTCAATCGGTTAGGATAAGGAACATAATCCCTTCTCCAATAGGAGGGGTTAGGGTTAGGGTTAGGGTAAAGGGGATAAAAACTCAATCGGGTACCCCTACCCAATTCTGTATCTCGGGAACGGAAGGTCGTAGAGAGTCGGGACCAAGTTCTACTAGGGGGTTTTTAGGGTCGCTGAGAACGCTGGTCTTTACCGCGAGTCTCTACGACTTTTCGTTCTCGAGATATCGCGAGATTTACCAATCCTGATGTTCGTATCTCTGGAACGAAAGGTCGTAGAGACTCGGGACCAAGACTGGCGTGTTCAGCGTCTCCAAAAACATGTACACGGAAGTTGTTTTCAAGTCAGTCCGACCTTCCGTTCCAAAGTTATAGTCAAAAATGTTCCCCCACTATATGTATATGGAAAAAAAAAGTCTAAATGTCAGTGTTACGGTATGTGTTAGGGTTAGGGTATGTGTTAGGGTAAGGGTCATTAGGGTTAGGGTAAGGGTCCTAAGGGTTAAGGGTTAGGGTTGGGGTTAAGTTAAGTGTTAGGGTTAGGGTTAGGGTTAAGTTAAGTGTTAGGGTTAGGGTTAAGTTAAGTGTTAGGGTTAAGTTAAGTGTTAGGGTTAAGTTAAGTGTTAGGGTTAGGGTTAGGGTTAAGTTAAGTGTTAGGGTTAGGGTTAAGTTAAGTGTTAGGGTTAAGTTAAGTGTTAGGGTTAGGGTTAGGGTTAGGGGTTAGGGTTAGGGTTAGGGTAAAGGGGATAAAAACTCAATCGGTTAGGATAAGGAACATAATCCCTTCTCCAATAGGAGGGGTTAGGGTTAGGGTTAGGGTAAAGGGGATAAAAACTCAATCGGGTACCCCTACCCAATTCTGTATCTCGGGAACGGAAGGTCGTAGAGAGTCGGGACCAAGTTCTACTAGGGGGTTTTTAGGGTCGCTGAGAACGCTGGTCTTTACCGCGAGTCTCTACGACTTTTCGTTCTCGAGATATCGCGAGATTTACCAATCCTGATGTTCGTATCTCTGGAACGAAAGGTCGTAGAGACTCGGGACCAAGACTGGCGTGTTCAGCGTCTCCAAAAACATGTACACGGAAGTTGTTTTCAAGTCAGTCCGACCTTCCGTTCCAAAGTTATAGTCAAAAATGTTCCCCCACTATATGTATATGGAAAAAAAAAGTCTAAATGTCAGTGTTACGGTATGTGTTAGGGTTAGGGTATGTGTTAGGGTAAGGGTCATTAGGGTTAGGGTAAGGGTCCTAAGGGTTAAGGGTTAGGGTTGGGGTTAAGTTAAGTGTTAGGGTTAGGGTTAGGGTTAAGTTAAGTGTTAGGGTTAGGGTTAAGTTAAGTGTTAGGGTTAAGTTAAGTGTTAGGGTTAAGTTAAGTGTTAGGGTTAGGGTTAGGGTTAAGTTAAGTGTTAGGGTTAGGGTTAAGTTAAGTGTTAGGGTTAAGTTAAGTGTTAGGGTTAGGGTTAGGGTTAGGGGTTAGGGTTAGGGTTAGGGTAAAGGGGATAAAAACTCAATCGGTTAGGATAAGGAACATAATCCCTTCTCCAATAGGAGGGGTTAGGGTTAGGGTTAGGGTAAAGGGGATAAAAACTCAATCGGGTACCCCTACCCAATTCTGTATCTCGGGAACGGAAGGTCGTAGAGAGTCGGGACCAAGTTCTACTAGGGGGTTTTTAGGGTCGCTGAGAACGCTGGTCTTTACCGCGAGTCTCTACGACTTTTCGTTCTCGAGATATCGCGAGATTTACCAATCCTGATGTTCGTATCTCTGGAACGAAAGGTCGTAGAGACTCGGGACCAAGACTGGCGTGTTCAGCGTCTCCAAAAACATGTACACGGAAGTTGTTTTCAAGTCAGTCCGACCTTCCGTTCCAAAGTTATAGTCAAAAATGTTCCCCCACTATATGTATATGGAAAAAAAAGTCTAAATGTCAGTGTTACGGTATGTGTTAGGGTTAGGGTATGTGTTAGGGTAAGGGTCATTAGGGTTAGGGTAAGGGTCCTAAGGGTTAAGGGTTAGGGTTGGGGTTAAGTTAAGTGTTAGGGTTAGGGTTAGGGTTAAGTTAAGTGTTAGGGTTAGGGTTAAGTTAAGTGTTAGGGTTAAGTTAAGTGTTAGGGTTAAGTTAAGTGTTAGGGTTAGGGTTAGGGTTAAGTTAAGTGTTAGGGTTAGGGTTAAGTTAAGTGTTAGGGTTAAGTTAAGTGTTAGGGTTAGGGTTAGGGTTAGGGGTTAGGGTTAGGGTTAGGGTAAAGGGGATAAAAACTCAATCGGTTAGGATAAGGAACATAATCCCTTCTCCAATAGGAGGGGTTAGGGTTAGGGTTAGGGTAAAGGGGATAAAAACTCAATCGGGTACCCCTACCCAATTCTGTATCTCGGGAACGGAAGGTCGTAGAGAGTCGGGACCAAGTTCTACTAGGGGGTTTTTAGGGTCGCTGAGAACGCTGGTCTTTACCGCGAGTCTCTACGACTTTTCGTTCTCGAGATATCGCGAGATTTACCAATCCTGATGTTCGTATCTCTGGAACGAAAGGTCGTAGAGACTCGGGACCAAGACTGGCGTGTTCAGCGTCTCCAAAAACATGTACACGGAAGTTGTTTTCAAGTCAGTCCGACCTTCCGTTCCAAAGTTATAGTCAAAAATGTTCCCCCACTATATGTATATGGAAAAAAAAGTCTAAATGTCAGTGTTACGGTATGTGTTAGGGTTAGGGTATGTGTTAGGGTAAGGGTCATTAGGGTTAGGGTAAGGGTCCTAAGGGTTAAGGGTTAGGGTTGGGGTTAAGTTAAGTGTTAGGGTTAGGGTTAGGGTTAAGTTAAGTGTTAGGGTTAGGGTTAAGTTAAGTGTTAGGGTTAAGTTAAGTGTTAGGGTTAAGTTAAGTGTTAGGGTTAGGGTTAGGGTTAAGTTAAGTGTTAGGGTTAGGGTTAAGTTAAGTGTTAGGGTTAAGTTAAGTGTTAGGGTTAGGGTTAGGGTTAGGGGTTAGGGTTAGGGTTAGGGTAAAGGGGATAAAAACTCAATCGGTTAGGATAAGGAACATAATCCCTTCTCCAATAGGAGGGGTTAGGGTTAGGGTTAGGGTAAAGGGGATAAAAACTCAATCGGGTACCCCTACCCAATTCTGTATCTCGGGAACGGAAGGTCGTAGAGAGTCGGGACCAAGTTCTACTAGGGGGTTTTTAGGGTCGCTGAGAACGCTGGTCTTTACCGCGAGTCTCTACGACTTTTCGTTCTCGAGATATCGCGAGATTTACCAATCCTGATGTTCGTATCTCTGGAACGAAAGGTCGTAGAGACTCGGGACCAAGACTGGCGTGTTCAGCGTCTCCAAAAACATGTACACGGAAGTTGTTTTCAAGTCAGTCCGACCTTCCGTTCCAAAGTTATAGTCAAAAATGTTCCCCCACTATATGTATATGGAAAAAAAAGTCTAAATGTCAGTGTTACGGTATGTGTTAGGGTTAGGGTATGTGTTAGGGTAAGGGTCATTAGGGTTAGGGTAAGGGTCCTAAGGGTTAAGGGTTAGGGTTAGGGTTAAGTTAAGTGTTAGGGTTAGGG
>CAMQGK010000242.1:90000-92500 GCA_947000775.1 Pterois miles | reverse complement strand
TGTTAGGGTTAGGGTTAAGTTAAGTGTTAGGGTTAAGTTAAGTGTTAGGGTTAGGGTTAGGGTTAGGGGTTAGGGTTAGGGTTAGGGTAAAGGGGATAAAAACTCAATCGGTTAGGATAAGGAACATAATCCCTTCTCCAATAGGAGGGGTTAGGGTTAGGGTTAGGGTAAAGGGGATAAAAACTCAATCGGGTACCCCTACCCAATTCTGTATCTCGGGAACGGAAGGTCGTAGAGAGTCGGGACCAAGTTCTACTAGGGGGTTTTTAGGGTCGCTGAGAACGCTGGTCTTTACCGCGAGTCTCTACGACTTTTCGTTCTCGAGATATCGCGAGATTTACCAATCCTGATGTTCGTATCTCTGGAACGAAAGGTCGTAGAGACTCGGGACCAAGACTGGCGTGTTCAGCGTCTCCAAAAACATGTACACGGAAGTTGTTTTCAAGTCAGTCCGACCTTCCGTTCCAAAGTTATAGTCAAAAATGTTCCCCCACTATATGTATATGGAAAAAAAAAGTCTAAATGTCAGTGTTACGGTATGTGTTAGGGTTAGGGTATGTGTTAGGGTAAGGGTCATTAGGGTTAGGGTAAGGGTCCTAAGGGTTAAGGGTTAGGGTTAGGGTTAAGTTAAGTGTTAGGGTTAGGGTTAGGGTTAAGTTAAGTGTTAGGGTTAGGGTTAAGTTAAGTGTTAGGGTTAAGTTAAGTGTTAGGGTTAAGTTAAGTGTTAGGGTTAGGGTTAGGGTTAAGTTAAGTGTTAGGGTTAGGGTTAAGTTAAGTGTTAGGGTTAAGTTAAGTGTTAGGGTTAGGGTTAGGGTTAGGGGTTAGGGTTAGGGTTAGGGTAAAGGGGATAAAAACTCAATCGGTTAGGATAAGGAACATAATCCCTTCTCCAATAGGAGGGGTTAGGGTTAGGGTTAGGTAAAGGGGATAAAAACTCAATCGGGTACCCCTACCCAATTCTGTATCTCGGGAACGGAAGGTCGTAGAGAGTCGGGACCAAGTTCTACTAGGGGGTTTTTAGGGTCGCTGAGAACGCTGGTCTTTACCGCGAGTCTCTACGACTTTTCGTTCTCGAGATATCGCGAGATTTACCAATCCTGATGTTCGTATCTCTGGAACGAAAGGTCGTAGAGACTCGGGACCAAGACTGGCGTGTTCAGCGTCTCCAAAAACATGTACACGGAAGTTGTTTTCAAGTCAGTCCGACCTTCCGTTCCAAAGTTATAGTCAAAAATGTTCCCCCACTATATGTATATGGAAAAAAAAGTCTAAATGTCAGTGTTACGGTATGTGTTAGGGTTAGGGTATGTGTTAGGGTAAGGGTCATTAGGGTTAGGGTAAGGGTCCTAAGGGTTAAGGGTTAGGGTTGGGGTTAAGTTAAGTGTTAGGGTTAGGGTTAGGGTTAAGTTAAGTGTTAGGGTTAGGGTTAAGTTAAGTGTTAGGGTTAAGTTAAGTGTTAGGGTTAAGTTAAGTGTTAGGGTTAGGGTTAGGGTTAAGTTAAGTGTTAGGGTTAGGGTTAAGTTAAGTGTTAGGGTTAAGTTAAGTGTTAGGGTTAGGGTTAGGGTTAGGGGTTAGGGTTAGGGTTAGGGTAAAGGGGATAAAAACTCAATCGGTTAGGATAAGGAACATAATCCCTTCTCCAATAGGAGGGGTTAGGGTTAGGGTTAGGGTAAAGGGGATAAAAACTCAATCGGGTACCCCTACCCAATTCTGTATCTCGGGAACGGAAGGTCGTAGAGAGTCGGGACCAAGTTCTACTAGGGGGTTTTTAGGGTCGCTGAGAACGCTGGTCTTTACCGCGAGTCTCTACGACTTTTCGTTCTCGAGATATCGCGAGATTTACCAATCCTGATGTTCGTATCTCTGGAACGAAAGGTCGTAGAGACTCGGGACCAAGACTGGCGTGTTCAGCGTCTCCAAAAACATGTACACGGAAGTTGTTTTCAAGTCAGTCCGACCTTCCGTTCCAAAGTTATAGTCAAAAATGTTCCCCCACTATATGTATATGGAAAAAAAAAGTCTAAATGTCAGTGTTACGGTATGTGTTAGGGTTAGGGTATGTGTTAGGGTAAGGGTCATTAGGGTTAGGGTAAGGGTCCTAAGGGTTAAGGGTTAGGGTTGGGGTTAAGTTAAGTGTTAGGGTTAGGGTTAGGGTTAAGTTAAGTGTTAGGGTTAGGGTTAAGTTAAGTGTTAGGGTTAAGTTAAGTGTTAGGGTTAAGTTAAGTGTTAGGGTTAGGGTTAGGGTTAAGTTAAGTGTTAGGGTTAGGGTTAAGTTAAGTGTTAGGGTTAAGTTAAGTGTTAGGGTTAGGGTTAGGGTTAGGGGTTAGGGTTAGGGTTAGGGTAAAGGGGATAAAAACTCAATCGGTTAGGATAAGGAACATAATCCCTTCTCCAATAGGAGGGGTTAGGGTTAGGGTTAGGGTAAAGGGGATAAAAACTCAATCGGGTACCCCTACCCAATTCTGTATCTCGGGAACGGAAGGTCGTAGAGAGTCGGGAC
>CAMQGK010000242.1:80000-85000 GCA_947000775.1 Pterois miles | reverse complement strand
GTATCTCTGGAACGAAAGGTCGTAGAGACTCGGGACCAAGACTGGCGTGTTCAGCGTCTCCAAAAACATGTACACGGAAGTTGTTTTCAAGTCAGTCCGACCTTCCGTTCCAAAGTTATAGTCAAAAATGTTCCCCCACTATATGTATATGGAAAAAAAAGTCTAAATGTCAGTGTTACGGTATGTGTTAGGGTTAGGGTATGTGTTAGGGTAAGGGTCATTAGGGTTAGGGTAAGGGTCCTAAGGGTTAAGGGTTAGGGTTGGGGTTAAGTTAAGTGTTAGGGTTAGGGTTAGGGTTAAGTTAAGTGTTAGGGTTAGGGTTAAGTTAAGTGTTAGGGTTAAGTTAAGTGTTAGGGTTAAGTTAAGTGTTAGGGTTAGGGTTAGGGTTAAGTTAAGTGTTAGGGTTAGGGTTAAGTTAAGTGTTAGGGTTAAGTTAAGTGTTAGGGTTAGGGTTAGGGTTAGGGGTTAGGGTTAGGGTTAGGGTAAAGGGGATAAAAACTCAATCGGTTAGGATAAGGAACATAATCCCTTCTCCAATAGGAGGGGTTAGGGTTAGGGTTAGGGTAAAGGGGATAAAAACTCAATCGGGTACCCCTACCCAATTCTGTATCTCGGGAACGGAAGGTCGTAGAGAGTCGGGACCAAGTTCTACTAGGGGGTTTTTAGGGTCGCTGAGAACGCTGGTCTTTACCGCGAGTCTCTACGACTTTTCGTTCTCGAGATATCGCGAGATTTACCAATCCTGATGTTCGTATCTCTGGAACGAAAGGTCGTAGAGACTCGGGACCAAGACTGGCGTGTTCAGCGTCTCCAAAAACATGTACACGGAAGTTGTTTTCAAGTCAGTCCGACCTTCCGTTCCAAAGTTATAGTCAAAAATGTTCCCCCACTATATGTATATGGAAAAAAAAGTCTAAATGTCAGTGTTACGGTATGTGTTAGGGTTAGGGTATGTGTTAGGGTAAGGGTCATTAGGGTTAGGGTAAGGGTCCTAAGGGTTAAGGGTTAGGGTTGGGGTTAAGTTAAGTGTTAGGGTTAGGGTTAGGGTTAAGTTAAGTGTTAGGGTTAGGGTTAAGTTAAGTGTTAGGGTTAAGTTAAGTGTTAGGGTTAAGTTAAGTGTTAGGGTTAGGGTTAGGGTTAAGTTAAGTGTTAGGGTTAGGGTTAAGTTAAGTGTTAGGGTTAAGTTAAGTGTTAGGGTTAGGGTTAGGGTTAGGGGTTAGGGTTAGGGTTAGGGTAAAGGGGATAAAAACTCAATCGGTTAGGATAAGGAACATAATCCCTTCTCCAATAGGAGGGGTTAGGGTTAGGGTTAGGGTAAAGGGGATAAAAACTCAATCGGGTACCCCTACCCAATTCTGTATCTCGGGAACGGAAGGTCGTAGAGAGTCGGGACCAAGTTCTACTAGGGGGTTTTTAGGGTCGCTGAGAACGCTGGTCTTTACCGCGAGTCTCTACGACTTTTCGTTCTCGAGATATCGCGAGATTTACCAATCCTGATGTTCGTATCTCTGGAACGAAAGGTCGTAGAGACTCGGGACCAAGACTGGCGTGTTCAGCGTCTCCAAAAACATGTACACGGAAGTTGTTTTCAAGTCAGTCCGACCTTCCGTTCCAAAGTTATAGTCAAAAATGTTCCCCCACTATATGTATATGGAAAAAAAAAGTCTAAATGTCAGTGTTACGGTATGTGTTAGGGTTAGGGTATGTGTTAGGGTAAGGGTCATTAGGGTTAGGGTAAGGGTCCTAAGGGTTAAGGGTTAGGGTTGGGGTTAAGTTAAGTGTTAGGGTTAGGGTTAGGGTTAAGTTAAGTGTTAGGGTTAGGGTTAAGTTAAGTGTTAGGGTTAAGTTAAGTGTTAGGGTTAAGTTAAGTGTTAGGGTTAGGGTTAGGGTTAAGTTAAGTGTTAGGGTTAGGGTTAAGTTAAGTGTTAGGGTTAAGTTAAGTGTTAGGGTTAGGGTTAGGGTTAGGGGTTAGGGTTAGGGTTAGGGTAAAGGGGATAAAAACTCAATCGGTTAGGATAAGGAACATAATCCCTTCTCCAATAGGAGGGGTTAGGGTTAGGGTTAGGGTAAAGGGGATAAAAACTCAATCGGGTACCCCTACCCAATTCTGTATCTCGGGAACGGAAGGTCGTAGAGAGTCGGGACCAAGTTCTACTAGGGGGTTTTTAGGGTCGCTGAGAACGCTG
Organism: Pterois miles; assembly: GCA_947000775.1. NCBI lineage: Eukaryota > Metazoa > Chordata > Actinopteri > Perciformes > Scorpaenidae > Pterois > Pterois miles. The sequence continues at coordinate 82,814 of CAMQGK010000242.1, read as the reverse complement.
GTCTTTACTGCGAGTCTCTACGACTTTTCGTTCTCGAGATATCGCGAGATTTACCAATCCTGATGTTCGTATCTCTGGAACGAAAGGTCGTAGAGACTCGGGACCAAGACTGGCGTGTTCAGCGTCTCCAAAAACATGTACACGGAAGTTGTTTTCAAGTCAGTCCGACCTTCCGTTCCAAAGTTATAGTCAAAAATGTTCCCCCACTATATGTATATGGAAAAAAAAAGTCTAAATGTCAGTGTTACGGTATGTGTTAGGGTTAGGGTATGTGTTAGGGTAAGGGTCATTAGGGTTAGGGTAAGGGTCCTAAGGGTTAAGGGTTAGGGTTGGGGTTAAGTTAAGTGTTAGGGTTAGGGTTAGGGTTAAGTTAAGTGTTAGGGTTAGGGTTAAGTTAAGTGTTAGGGTTAAGTTAAGTGTTAGGGTTAAGTTAAGTGTTAGGGTTAGGGTTAGGGTTAAGTTAAGTGTTAGGGTTAGGGTTAAGTTAAGTGTTAGGGTTAAGTTAAGTGTTAGGGTTAGGGTTAGGGTTAGGGGTTAGGGTTAGGGTTAGGGTAAAGGGGATAAAAACTCAATCGGTTAGGATAAGGAACATAATCCCTTCTCCAATAGGAGGGGTTAGGGTTAGGGTTAGGGTAAAGGGGATAAAAACTCAATCGGGTACCCCTACCCAATTCTGTATCTCGGGAACGGAAGGTCGTAGAGAGTCGGGACCAAGTTCTACTAGGGGGTTTTTAGGGTCGCTGAGAACGCTGGTCTTTACCGCGAGTCTCTACGACTTTTCGTTCTCGAGATATCGCGAGATTTACCAATCCTGATGTTCGTATCTCTGGAACGAAAGGTCGTAGAGACTCGGGACCAAGACTGGCGTGTTCAGCGTCTCCAAAAACATGTACACGGAAGTTGTTTTCAAGTCAGTCCGACCTTCCGTTCCAAAGTTATAGTCAAAAATGTTCCCCCACTATATGTATATGGAAAAAAAAGTCTAAATGTCAGTGTTACGGTATGTGTTAGGGTTAGGGTATGTGTTAGGGTAAGGGTCATTAGGGTTAGGGTAAGGGTCCTAAGGGTTAAGGGTTAGGGTTGGGGTTAAGTTAAGTGTTAGGGTTAGGGTTAGGGTTAAGTTAAGTGTTAGGGTTAGGGTTAAGTTAAGTGTTAGGGTTAAGTTAAGTGTTAGGGTTAAGTTAAGTGTTAGGGTTAGGGTTAGGGTTAAGTTAAGTGTTAGGGTTAGGGTTAAGTTAAGTGTTAGGGTTAAGTTAAGTGTTAGGGTTAGGGTTAGGGTTAGGGGTTAGGGTTAGGGTTAGGGTAAAGGGGATAAAAACTCAATCGGTTAGGATAAGGAACATAATCCCTTCTCCAATAGGAGGGGTTAGGGTTAGGGTTAGGGTAAAGGGGATAAAAACTCAATCGGGTACCCCTACCCAATTCTGTATCTCGGGAACGGAAGGTCGTAGAGAGTCGGGACCAAGTTCTACTAGGGGGTTTTTAGGGTCGCTGAGAACGCTGGTCTTTACCGCGAGTCTCTACGACTTTTCGTTCTCGAGATATCGCGAGATTTACCAATCCTGATGTTCGTATCTCTGGAACGAAAGGTCGTAGAGACTCGGGACCAAGACTGGCGTGTTCAGCGTCTCCAAAAACATGTACACGGAAGTTGTTTTCAAGTCAGTCCGACCTTCCGTTCCAAAGTTATAGTCAAAAATGTTCCCCCACTATATGTATATGGAAAAAAAAGTCTAAATGTCAGTGTTACGGTATGTGTTAGGGTTAGGGTATGTGTTAGGGTAAGGGTCATTAGGGTTAGGGTAAGGGTCCTAAGGGTTAAGGGTTAGGGTTAGGGTTAAGTTAAGTGTTAGGGTTAGGGTTAGGGTTAAGTTAAGTGTTAGGGTTAGGGTTAAGTTAAGTGTTAGGGTTAAGTTAAGTGTTAGGGTTAAGTTAAGTGTTAGGGTTAGGGTTAGGGTTAAGTTAAGTGTTAGGGTTAGGGTTAAGTTAAGTGTTAGGGTTAAGTTAAGTGTTAGGGTTAGGGTTAGGGTTAGGGGTTAGGGTTAGGGTTAGGGTAAAGGGGATAAAAACTCAATCGGTTAGGATAAGGAACATAATCCCTTCTCCAATAGGAGGGGTTAGGGTTAGGGTTAGGTAAAGGGGATAAAAACTCAATCGGGTACCCCTACCCAATTCTGTATCTCGGGAACGGAAGGTCGTAGAGAGTCGGGACCAAGTTCTACTAGGGGGTTTTTAGGGTCGCTGAGAACGCTGGTCTTTACCGCGAGTCTCTACGACTTTTCGTTCTCGAGATATCGCGAGATTTACCAATCCTGATGTTCGTATCTCTGGAACGAAAGGTCGTAGAGACTCGGGACCAAGACTGGCGTGTTCAGCGTCTCCAAAAACATGTACACGGAAGTTGTTTTCAAGTCAGTCCGACCTTCCGTTCCAAAGTTATAGTCAAAAATGTTCCCCCACTATATGTATATGGAAAAAAAAGTCTAAATGTCAGTGTTACGGTATGTGTTAGGGTTAGGGTATGTGTTAGGGTAAGGGTCATTAGGGTTAGGGTAAGGGTCCTAAGGGTTAAGGGTTAGGGTTGGGGTTAAGTTAAGTGTTAGGGTTAGGGTTAGGGTTAAGTTAAGTGTTAGGGTTAGGGTTAAGTTAAGTGTTAGGGTTAAGTTAAGTGTTAGGGTTAAGTTAAGTGTTAGGGTTAGGGTTAGGGTTAAGTTAAGTGTTAGGGTTAGGGTTAAGTTAAGTGTTAGGGTTAAGTTAAGTGTTAGGGTTAGGGTTAGGGTTAGGGGTTAGGGTTAGGGTTAGGGTAAAGGGGAT
>CAMQGK010000242.1:57500-75000 GCA_947000775.1 Pterois miles | reverse complement strand
CTACCCAATTCTGTATCTCGGGAACGGAAGGTCGTAGAGAGTCGGGACCAAGTTCTACTAGGGGGTTTTTTAGGGTCGCTGAGAACGCTGGTCTTTACCGCGAGTCTCTACGACTTTTCGTTCTCGAGATATCGCGAGATTTACCAATCCTGATGTTCGTATCTCTGGAACGAAAGGTCGTAGAGACTCGGGACCAAGACTGGCGTGTTCAGCGTCTCCAAAAACATGTACACGGAAGTTGTTTTCAAGTCAGTCCGACCTTCCGTTCCAAAGTTATAGTCAAAAATGTTCCCCCACTATATGTATATGGAAAAAAAAAGTCTAAATGTCAGTGTTACGGTATGTGTTAGGGTTAGGGTATGTGTTAGGGTAAGGGTCATTAGGGTTAGGGTAAGGGTCCTAAGGGTTAAGGGTTAGGGTTGGGGTTAAGTTAAGTGTTAGGGTTAGGGTTAGGGTTAAGTTAAGTGTTAGGGTTAGGGTTAAGTTAAGTGTTAGGGTTAAGTTAAGTGTTAGGGTTAAGTTAAGTGTTAGGGTTAGGGTTAGGGTTAAGTTAAGTGTTAGGGTTAGGGTTAAGTTAAGTGTTAGGGTTAAGTTAAGTGTTAGGGTTAGGGTTAGGGTTAGGGGTTAGGGTTAGGGTTAGGGTAAAGGGGATAAAAACTCAATCGGTTAGGATAAGGAACATAATCCCTTCTCCAATAGGAGGGGTTAGGGTTAGGGTTAGGGTAAAGGGGATAAAAACTCAATCGGGTACCCCTACCCAATTCTGTATCTCGGGAACGGAAGGTCGTAGAGAGTCGGGACCAAGTTCTACTAGGGGGTTTTTAGGGTCGCTGAGAACGCTGGTCTTTACCGCGAGTCTCTACGACTTTTCGTTCTCGAGATATCGCGAGATTTACCAATCCTGATGTTCGTATCTCTGGAACGAAAGGTCGTAGAGACTCGGGACCAAGACTGGCGTGTTCAGCGTCTCCAAAAACATGTACACGGAAGTTGTTTTCAAGTCAGTCCGACCTTCCGTTCCAAAGTTATAGTCAAAAATGTTCCCCCACTATATGTATATGGAAAAAAAAGTCTAAATGTCAGTGTTACGGTATGTGTTAGGGTTAGGGTATGTGTTAGGGTAAGGGTCATTAGGGTTAGGGTAAGGGTCCTAAGGGTTAAGGGTTAGGGTTAGGGTTAAGTTAAGTGTTAGGGTTAGGGTTAGGGTTAAGTTAAGTGTTAGGGTTAGGGTTAAGTTAAGTGTTAGGGTTAAGTTAAGTGTTAGGGTTAAGTTAAGTGTTAGGGTTAGGGTTAGGGTTAAGTTAAGTGTTAGGGTTAGGGTTAAGTTAAGTGTTAGGGTTAAGTTAAGTGTTAGGGTTAGGGTTAGGGTTAGGGGTTAGGGTTAGGGTTAGGGTAAAGGGGATAAAAACTCAATCGGTTAGGATAAGGAACATAATCCCTTCTCCAATAGGAGGGGTTAGGGTTAGGGTTAGGTAAAGGGGATAAAAACTCAATCGGGTACCCCTACCCAATTCTGTATCTCGGGAACGGAAGGTCGTAGAGAGTCGGGACCAAGTTCTACTAGGGGGTTTTTAGGGTCGCTGAGAACGCTGGTCTTTACCGCGAGTCTCTACGACTTTTCGTTCTCGAGATATCGCGAGATTTACCAATCCTGATGTTCGTATCTCTGGAACGAAAGGTCGTAGAGACTCGGGACCAAGACTGGCGTGTTCAGCGTCTCCAAAAACATGTACACGGAAGTTGTTTTCAAGTCAGTCCGACCTTCCGTTCCAAAGTTATAGTCAAAAATGTTCCCCCACTATATGTATATGGAAAAAAAAGTCTAAATGTCAGTGTTACGGTATGTGTTAGGGTTAGGGTATGTGTTAGGGTAAGGGTCATTAGGGTTAGGGTAAGGGTCCTAAGGGTTAAGGGTTAGGGTTGGGGTTAAGTTAAGTGTTAGGGTTAGGGTTAGGGTTAAGTTAAGTGTTAGGGTTAGGGTTAAGTTAAGTGTTAGGGTTAAGTTAAGTGTTAGGGTTAAGTTAAGTGTTAGGGTTAGGGTTAGGGTTAAGTTAAGTGTTAGGGTTAGGGTTAAGTTAAGTGTTAGGGTTAAGTTAAGTGTTAGGGTTAGGGTTAGGGTTAGGGGTTAGGGTTAGGGTTAGGGTAAAGGGGATAAAAACTCAATCGGTTAGGATAAGGAACATAATCCCTTCTCCAATAGGAGGGGTTAGGGTTAGGGTTAGGGTAAAGGGGATAAAAACTCAATCGGGTACCCCTACCCAATTCTGTATCTCGGGAACGGAAGGTCGTAGAGAGTCGGGACCAAGTTCTACTAGGGGGTTTTTAGGGTCGCTGAGAACGCTGGTCTTTACCGCGAGTCTCTACGACTTTTCGTTCTCGAGATATCGCGAGATTTACCAATCCTGATGTTCGTATCTCTGGAACGAAAGGTCGTAGAGACTCGGGACCAAGACTGGCGTGTTCAGCGTCTCCAAAAACATGTACACGGAAGTTGTTTTCAAGTCAGTCCGACCTTCCGTTCCAAAGTTATAGTCAAAAATGTTCCCCCACTATATGTATATGGAAAAAAAAGTCTAAATGTCAGTGTTACGGTATGTGTTAGGGTTAGGGTATGTGTTAGGGTAAGGGTCATTAGGGTTAGGGTAAGGGTCCTAAGGGTTAAGGGTTAGGGTTAGGGTTAAGTTAAGTGTTAGGGTTAGGGTTAGGGTTAAGTTAAGTGTTAGGGTTAGGGTTAAGTTAAGTGTTAGGGTTAAGTTAAGTGTTAGGGTTAAGTTAAGTGTTAGGGTTAGGGTTAGGGTTAAGTTAAGTGTTAGGGTTAGGGTTAAGTTAAGTGTTAGGGTTAAGTTAAGTGTTAGGGTTAGGGTTAGGGTTAGGGGTTAGGGTTAGGGTTAGGGTAAAGGGGATAAAAACTCAATCGGTTAGGATAAGGAACATAATCCCTTCTCCAATAGGAGGGGTTAGGGTTAGGGTTAGGTAAAGGGGATAAAAACTCAATCGGGTACCCCTACCCAATTCTGTATCTCGGGAACGGAAGGTCGTAGAGAGTCGGGACCAAGTTCTACTAGGGGGTTTTTAGGGTCGCTGAGAACGCTGGTCTTTACCGCGAGTCTCTACGACTTTTCGTTCTCGAGATATCGCGAGATTTACCAATCCTGATGTTCGTATCTCTGGAACGAAAGGTCGTAGAGACTCGGGACCAAGACTGGCGTGTTCAGCGTCTCCAAAAACATGTACACGGAAGTTGTTTTCAAGTCAGTCCGACCTTCCGTTCCAAAGTTATAGTCAAAAATGTTCCCCCACTATATGTATATGGAAAAAAAAGTCTAAATGTCAGTGTTACGGTATGTGTTAGGGTTAGGGTATGTGTTAGGGTAAGGGTCATTAGGGTTAGGGTAAGGGTCCTAAGGGTTAAGGGTTAGGGTTGGGGTTAAGTTAAGTGTTAGGGTTAGGGTTAGGGTTAAGTTAAGTGTTAGGGTTAGGGTTAAGTTAAGTGTTAGGGTTAAGTTAAGTGTTAGGGTTAAGTTAAGTGTTAGGGTTAGGGTTAGGGTTAAGTTAAGTGTTAGGGTTAGGGTTAAGTTAAGTGTTAGGGTTAAGTTAAGTGTTAGGGTTAGGGTTAGGGTTAGGGGTTAGGGTTAGGGTTAGGGTAAAGGGGATAAAAACTCAATCGGTTAGGATAAGGAACATAATCCCTTCTCCAATAGGAGGGGTTAGGGTTAGGGTTAGGGTAAAGGGGATAAAAACTCAATCGGGTACCCCTACCCAATTCTGTATCTCGGGAACGGAAGGTCGTAGAGAGTCGGGACCAAGTTCTACTAGGGGGTTTTTAGGGTCGCTGAGAACGCTGGTCTTTACCGCGAGTCTCTACGACTTTTCGTTCTCGAGATATCGCGAGATTTACCAATCCTGATGTTCGTATCTCTGGAACGAAAGGTCGTAGAGACTCGGGACCAAGACTGGCGTGTTCAGCGTCTCCAAAAACATGTACACGGAAGTTGTTTTCAAGTCAGTCCGACCTTCCGTTCCAAAGTTATAGTCAAAAATGTTCCCCCACTATATGTATATGGAAAAAAAAAGTCTAAATGTCAGTGTTACGGTATGTGTTAGGGTTAGGGTATGTGTTAGGGTAAGGGTCATTAGGGTTAGGGTAAGGGTCCTAAGGGTTAAGGGTTAGGGTTAGGGTTAAGTTAAGTGTTAGGGTTAGGGTTAGGGTTAAGTTAAGTGTTAGGGTTAGGGTTAAGTTAAGTGTTAGGGTTAAGTTAAGTGTTAGGGTTAAGTTAAGTGTTAGGGTTAGGGTTAGGGTTAAGTTAAGTGTTAGGGTTAGGGTTAAGTTAAGTGTTAGGGTTAAGTTAAGTGTTAGGGTTAGGGTTAGGGTTAGGGGTTAGGGTTAGGGTTAGGGTAAAGGGGATAAAAACTCAATCGGTTAGGATAAGGAACATAATCCCTTCTCCAATAGGAGGGGTTAGGGTTAGGGTTAGGGTAAAGGGGATAAAAACTCAATCGGGTACCCCTACCCAATTCTGTATCTCGGGAACGGAAGGTCGTAGAGAGTCGGGACCAAGTTCTACTAGGGGGTTTTTAGGGTTAGGGTTAGGGTTAGGGTTAGGGTTAGGGTTAGGGTTAGGGGTTAGGGTTAGGGTTAGGGTTAGGGTTAGGGTTAGGGGTTAGGGGTTAGGGTTAGGGTTAGGGTTAGGGTTAGGGGTTAGGGTTAGGGTTAGGGTTAGGGTTAGGGTTAGGGTTAGGGTTAGGGTTAGGGTTTAGGGTTAGGGTTAGGGTTAGGGTTAGGGTTAGGGTTAGGGGTTAGGGTTAGGGTTAGGGTTAGGGTTAGGGGTTAGGGTTAGGGTTAGGGTTAGGGTTAGGGTTAGGTAAAGGGGATAAAAACTCAATCGGGTACCCCTACCCAATTCTGTATCTCGGGAACGGAAGGTCGTAGAGAGTCGGGACCAAGTTCTACTAGGGGGTTTTTAGGGTCGCTGAGAACGCTGGTCTTTACCGCGAGTCTCTACGACTTTTCGTTCTCGAGATATCGCGAGATTTACCAATCCTGATGTTCGTATCTCTGGAACGAAAGGTCGTAGAGACTCGGGACCAAGACTGGCGTGTTCAGCGTCTCCAAAAACATGTACACGGAAGTTGTTTTCAAGTCAGTCCGACCTTCCGTTCCAAAGTTATAGTCAAAAATGTTCCCCCACTATATGTATATGGAAAAAAAAGTCTAAATGTCAGTGTTACGGTATGTGTTAGGGTTAGGGTATGTGTTAGGGTAAGGGTCATTAGGGTTAGGGTAAGGGTCCTAAGGGTTAAGGGTTAGGGTTGGGGTTAAGTTAAGTGTTAGGGTTAGGGTTAGGGTTAAGTTAAGTGTTAGGGTTAGGGTTAAGTTAAGTGTTAGGGTTAAGTTAAGTGTTAGGGTTAAGTTAAGTGTTAGGGTTAGGGTTAGGGTTAAGTTAAGTGTTAGGGTTAGGGTTAAGTTAAGTGTTAGGGTTAAGTTAAGTGTTAGGGTTAGGGTTAGGGTTAGGGGTTAGGGTTAGGGTTAGGGTAAAGGGGATAAAAACTCAATCGGTTAGGATAAGGAACATAATCCCTTCTCCAATAGGAGGGGTTAGGGTTAGGGTTAGGGTAAAGGGGATAAAAACTCAATCGGGTACCCCTACCCAATTCTGTATCTCGGGAACGGAAGGTCGTAGAGAGTCGGGACCAAGTTCTACTAGGGGGTTTTTAGGGTCGCTGAGAACGCTGGTCTTTACCGCGAGTCTCTACGACTTTTCGTTCTCGAGATATCGCGAGATTTACCAATCCTGATGTTCGTATCTCTGGAACGAAAGGTCGTAGAGACTCGGGACCAAGACTGGCGTGTTCAGCGTCTCCAAAAACATGTACACGGAAGTTGTTTTCAAGTCAGTCCGACCTTCCGTTCCAAAGTTATAGTCAAAAATGTTCCCCCACTATATGTATATGGAAAAAAAAGTCTAAATGTCAGTGTTACGGTATGTGTTAGGGTTAGGGTATGTGTTAGGGTAAGGGTCATTAGGGTTAGGGTAAGGGTCCTAAGGGTTAAGGGTTAGGGTTGGGGTTAAGTTAAGTGTTAGGGTTAGGGTTAGGGTTAAGTTAAGTGTTAGGGTTAGGGTTAAGTTAAGTGTTAGGGTTAAGTTAAGTGTTAGGGTTAAGTTAAGTGTTAGGGTTAGGGTTAGGGTTAAGTTAAGTGTTAGGGTTAGGGTTAAGTTAAGTGTTAGGGTTAAGTTAAGTGTTAGGGTTAGGGTTAGGGTTAGGGGTTAGGGTTAGGGTTAGGGTAAAGGGGATAAAAACTCAATCGGTTAGGATAAGGAACATAATCCCTTCTCCAATAGGAGGGGTTAGGGTTAGGGTTAGGGTAAAGGGGATAAAAACTCAATCGGGTACCCCTACCCAATTCTGTATCTCGGGAACGGAAGGTCGTAGAGAGTCGGGACCAAGTTCTACTAGGGGGTTTTTAGGGTCGCTGAGAACGCTGGTCTTTACCGCGAGTCTCTACGACTTTTCGTTCTCGAGATATCGCGAGATTTACCAATCCTGATGTTCGTATCTCTGGAACGAAAGGTCGTAGAGACTCGGGACCAAGACTGGCGTGTTCAGCGTCTCCAAAAACATGTACACGGAAGTTGTTTTCAAGTCAGTCCGACCTTCCGTTCCAAAGTTATAGTCAAAAATGTTCCCCCACTATATGTATATGGAAAAAAAAAGTCTAAATGTCAGTGTTACGGTATGTGTTAGGGTTAGGGTATGTGTTAGGGTAAGGGTCATTAGGGTTAGGGTAAGGGTCCTAAGGGTTAAGGGTTAGGGTTAGGGTTAAGTTAAGTGTTAGGGTTAGGGTTAGGGTTAAGTTAAGTGTTAGGGTTAGGGTTAAGTTAAGTGTTAGGGTTAAGTTAAGTGTTAGGGTTAAGTTAAGTGTTAGGGTTAGGGTTAGGGTTAAGTTAAGTGTTAGGGTTAGGGTTAAGTTAAGTGTTAGGGTTAAGTTAAGTGTTAGGGTTAGGGTTAGGGTTAGGGGTTAGGGTTAGGGTTAGGGTAAAGGGGATAAAAACTCAATCGGTTAGGATAAGGAACATAATCCCTTCTCCAATAGGAGGGGTTAGGGTTAGGGTTAGGTAAAGGGGATAAAAACTCAATCGGGTACCCCTACCCAATTCTGTATCTCGGGAACGGAAGGTCGTAGAGAGTCGGGACCAAGTTCTACTAGGGGGTTTTTAGGGTCGCTGAGAACGCTGGTCTTTACCGCGAGTCTCTACGACTTTTCGTTCTCGAGATATCGCGAGATTTACCAATCCTGATGTTCGTATCTCTGGAACGAAAGGTCGTAGAGACTCGGGACCAAGACTGGCGTGTTCAGCGTCTCCAAAAACATGTACACGGAAGTTGTTTTCAAGTCAGTCCGACCTTCCGTTCCAAAGTTATAGTCAAAAATGTTCCCCCACTATATGTATATGGAAAAAAAAGTCTAAATGTCAGTGTTACGGTATGTGTTAGGGTTAGGGTATGTGTTAGGGTAAGGGTCATTAGGGTTAGGGTAAGGGTCCTAAGGGTTAAGGGTTAGGGTTGGGGTTAAGTTAAGTGTTAGGGTTAGGGTTAGGGTTAAGTTAAGTGTTAGGGTTAGGGTTAAGTTAAGTGTTAGGGTTAAGTTAAGTGTTAGGGTTAAGTTAAGTGTTAGGGTTAGGGTTAGGGTTAAGTTAAGTGTTAGGGTTAGGGTTAAGTTAAGTGTTAGGGTTAAGTTAAGTGTTAGGGTTAGGGTTAGGGTTAGGGGTTAGGGTTAGGGTTAGGGTAAAGGGGATAAAAACTCAATCGGTTAGGATAAGGAACATAATCCCTTCTCCAATAGGAGGGGTTAGGGTTAGGGTTAGGGTAAAGGGGATAAAAACTCAATCGGGTACCCCTACCCAATTCTGTATCTCGGGAACGGAAGGTCGTAGAGAGTCGGGACCAAGTTCTACTAGGGGGTTTTTAGGGTCGCTGAGAACGCTGGTCTTTACCGCGAGTCTCTACGACTTTTCGTTCTCGAGATATCGCGAGATTTACCAATCCTGATGTTCGTATCTCTGGAACGAAAGGTCGTAGAGACTCGGGACCAAGACTGGCGTGTTCAGCGTCTCCAAAAACATGTACACGGAAGTTGTTTTCAAGTCAGTCCGACCTTCCGTTCCAAAGTTATAGTCAAAAATGTTCCCCCACTATATGTATATGGAAAAAAAAGTCTAAATGTCAGTGTTACGGTATGTGTTAGGGTTAGGGTATGTGTTAGGGTAAGGGTCATTAGGGTTAGGGTAAGGGTCCTAAGGGTTAAGGGTTAGGGTTGGGGTTAAGTTAAGTGTTAGGGTTAGGGTTAGGGTTAAGTTAAGTGTTAGGGTTAGGGTTAAGTTAAGTGTTAGGGTTAAGTTAAGTGTTAGGGTTAAGTTAAGTGTTAGGGTTAGGGTTAGGGTTAAGTTAAGTGTTAGGGTTAGGGTTAAGTTAAGTGTTAGGGTTAAGTTAAGTGTTAGGGTTAGGGTTAGGGTTAGGGGTTAGGGTTAGGGTTAGGGTAAAGGGGATAAAAACTCAATCGGTTAGGATAAGGAACATAATCCCTTCTCCAATAGGAGGGGTTAGGGTTAGGGTTAGGGTAAAGGGGATAAAAACTCAATCGGGTACCCCTACCCAATTCTGTATCTCGGGAACGGAAGGTCGTAGAGAGTCGGGACCAAGTTCTACTAGGGGGTTTTTAGGGTCGCTGAGAACGCTGGTCTTTACCGCGAGTCTCTACGACTTTTCGTTCTCGAGATATCGCGAGATTTACCAATCCTGATGTTCGTATCTCTGGAACGAAAGGTCGTAGAGACTCGGGACCAAGACTGGCGTGTTCAGCGTCTCCAAAAACATGTACACGGAAGTTGTTTTCAAGTCAGTCCGACCTTCCGTTCCAAAGTTATAGTCAAAAATGTTCCCCCACTATATGTATATGGAAAAAAAAGTCTAAATGTCAGTGTTACGGTATGTGTTAGGGTTAGGGTATGTGTTAGGGTAAGGGTCATTAGGGTTAGGGTAAGGGTCCTAAGGGTTAAGGGTTAGGGTTAGGGTTAAGTTAAGTGTTAGGGTTAGGGTTAGGGTTAAGTTAAGTGTTAGGGTTAGGGTTAAGTTAAGTGTTAGGGTTAAGTTAAGTGTTAGGGTTAAGTTAAGTGTTAGGGTTAGGGTTAGGGTTAAGTTAAGTGTTAGGGTTAGGGTTAAGTTAAGTGTTAGGGTTAAGTTAAGTGTTAGGGTTAGGGTTAGGGTTAGGGGTTAGGGTTAGGGTTAGGGTAAAGGGGATAAAAACTCAATCGGTTAGGATAAGGAACATAATCCCTTCTCCAATAGGAGGGGTTAGGGTTAGGGTTAGGGTAAAGGGGATAAAAACTCAATCGGGTACCCCTACCCAATTCTGTATCTCGGGAACGGAAGGTCGTAGAGAGTCGGGACCAAGTTCTACTAGGGGGTTTTTAGGGTCGCTGAGAACGCTGGTCTTTACCGCGAGTCTCTACGACTTTTCGTTCTCGAGATATCGCGAGATTTACCAATCCTGATGTTCGTATCTCTGGAACGAAAGGTCGTAGAGACTCGGGACCAAGACTGGCGTGTTCAGCGTCTCCAAAAACATGTACACGGAAGTTGTTTTCAAGTCAGTCCGACCTTCCGTTCCAAAGTTATAGTCAAAAATGTTCCCCCACTATATGTATATGGAAAAAAAAGTCTAAATGTCAGTGTTACGGTATGTGTTAGGGTTAGGGTATGTGTTAGGGTAAGGGTCATTAGGGTTAGGGTAAGGGTCCTAAGGGTTAAGGGTTAGGGTTAGGGTTAAGTTAAGTGTTAGGGTTAGGGTTAGGGTTAAGTTAAGTGTTAGGGTTAGGGTTAAGTTAAGTGTTAGGGTTAAGTTAAGTGTTAGGGTTAAGTTAAGTGTTAGGGTTAGGGTTAGGGTTAAGTTAAGTGTTAGGGTTAGGGTTAAGTTAAGTGTTAGGGTTAAGTTAAGTGTTAGGGTTAGGGTTAGGGTTAGGGGTTAGGGTTAGGGTTAGGGTAAAGGGGATAAAAACTCAATCGGTTAGGATAAGGAACATAATCCCTTCTCCAATAGGAGGGGTTAGGGTTAGGGTTAGGTAAAGGGGATAAAAACTCAATCGGGTACCCCTACCCAATTCTGTATCTCGGGAACGGAAGGTCGTAGAGAGTCGGGACCAAGTTCTACTAGGGGGTTTTTAGGGTCGCTGAGAACGCTGGTCTTTACCGCGAGTCTCTACGACTTTTCGTTCTCGAGATATCGCGAGATTTACCAATCCTGATGTTCGTATCTCTGGAACGAAAGGTCGTAGAGACTCGGGACCAAGACTGGCGTGTTCAGCGTCTCCAAAAACATGTACACGGAAGTTGTTTTCAAGTCAGTCCGACCTTCCGTTCCAAAGTTATAGTCAAAAATGTTCCCCCACTATATGTATATGGAAAAAAAAGTCTAAATGTCAGTGTTACGGTATGTGTTAGGGTTAGGGTATGTGTTAGGGTAAGGGTCATTAGGGTTAGGGTAAGGGTCCTAAGGGTTAAGGGTTAGGGTTGGGGTTAAGTTAAGTGTTAGGGTTAGGGTTAGGGTTAAGTTAAGTGTTAGGGTTAGGGTTAAGTTAAGTGTTAGGGTTAAGTTAAGTGTTAGGGTTAAGTTAAGTGTTAGGGTTAGGGTTAGGGTTAAGTTAAGTGTTAGGGTTAGGGTTAAGTTAAGTGTTAGGGTTAAGTTAAGTGTTAGGGTTAGGGTTAGGGTTAGGGGTTAGGGTTAGGGTTAGGGTAAAGGGGATAAAAACTCAATCGGTTAGGATAAGGAACATAATCCCTTCTCCAATAGGAGGGGTTAGGGTTAGGGTTAGGGTAAAGGGGATAAAAACTCAATCGGGTACCCCTACCCAATTCTGTATCTCGGGAACGGAAGGTCGTAGAGAGTCGGGACCAAGTTCTACTAGGGGGTTTTTAGGGTCGCTGAGAACGCTGGTCTTTACCGCGAGTCTCTACGACTTTTCGTTCTCGAGATATCGCGAGATTTACCAATCCTGATGTTCGTATCTCTGGAACGAAAGGTCGTAGAGACTCGGGACCAAGACTGGCGTGTTCAGCGTCTCCAAAAACATGTACACGGAAGTTGTTTTCAAGTCAGTCCGACCTTCCGTTCCAAAGTTATAGTCAAAAATGTTCCCCCACTATATGTATATGGAAAAAAAAAGTCTAAATGTCAGTGTTACGGTATGTGTTAGGGTTAGGGTATGTGTTAGGGTAAGGGTCATTAGGGTTAGGGTAAGGGTCCTAAGGGTTAAGGGTTAGGGTTAGGGTTAAGTTAAGTGTTAGGGTTAGGGTTAGGGTTAAGTTAAGTGTTAGGGTTAGGGTTAAGTTAAGTGTTAGGGTTAAGTTAAGTGTTAGGGTTAAGTTAAGTGTTAGGGTTAGGGTTAGGGTTAAGTTAAGTGTTAGGGTTAGGGTTAAGTTAAGTGTTAGGGTTAAGTTAAGTGTTAGGGTTAGGGTTAGGGTTAGGGGTTAGGGTTAGGGTTAGGGTAAAGGGGATAAAAACTCAATCGGTTAGGATAAGGAACATAATCCCTTCTCCAATAGGAGGGGTTAGGGTTAGGGTTAGGGTAAAGGGGATAAAAACTCAATCGGGTACCCCTACCCAATTCTGTATCTCGGGAACGGAAGGTCGTAGAGAGTCGGGACCAAGTTCTACTAGGGGGTTTTTAGGGTTAGGGTTAGGGTTAGGGTTAGGGTTAGGGTTAGGGTTAGGGTTAGGGTTAGGGTTAGGGTTAGGGTTAGGGTTAGGGTTAGGGTTAGGGTTAGGGTTAGGGTTAGGGTTAGGGTTAGGGTTAGGGTTAGGGTTAGGGTTAGGGTTAGGGTTAGGGTTAGGGTTAGGGGTTAGGGTTAGGGTTAGGGTTAGGGTTAGGGGTTAGGGTTAGGGTTAGGGTTAGGGTTAGGGTTAGGGTTAGGGTTAGGGTTAGGGTTAGGGTTAGGTAAAGGGGATAAAAACTCAATCGGGTACCCCTACCCAATTCTGTATCTCGGGAACGGAAGGTCGTAGAGAGTCGGGACCAAGTTCTACTAGGGGGTTTTTAGGGTCGCTGAGAACGCTGGTCTTTACCGCGAGTCTCTACGACTTTTCGTTCTCGAGATATCGCGAGATTTACCAATCCTGATGTTCGTATCTCTGGAACGAAAGGTCGTAGAGACTCGGGACCAAGACTGGCGTGTTCAGCGTCTCCAAAAACATGTACACGGAAGTTGTTTTCAAGTCAGTCCGACCTTCCGTTCCAAAGTTATAGTCAAAAATGTTCCCCCACTATATGTATATGGAAAAAAAAGTCTAAATGTCAGTGTTACGGTATGTGTTAGGGTTAGGGTATGTGTTAGGGTAAGGGTCATTAGGGTTAGGGTAAGGGTCCTAAGGGTTAAGGGTTAGGGTTGGGGTTAAGTTAAGTGTTAGGGTTAGGGTTAGGGTTAAGTTAAGTGTTAGGGTTAGGGTTAAGTTAAGTGTTAGGGTTAAGTTAAGTGTTAGGGTTAAGTTAAGTGTTAGGGTTAGGGTTAGGGTTAAGTTAAGTGTTAGGGTTAGGGTTAAGTTAAGTGTTAGGGTTAAGTTAAGTGTTAGGGTTAGGGTTAGGGTTAGGGGTTAGGGTTAGGGTTAGGGTAAAGGGGATAAAAACTCAATCGGTTAGGATAAGGAACATAATCCCTTCTCCAATAGGAGGGGTTAGGGTTAGGGTTAGGGTAAAGGGGATAAAAACTCAATCGGGTACCCCTACCCAATTCTGTATCTCGGGAACGGAAGGTCGTAGAGAGTCGGGACCAAGTTCTACTAGGGGGTTTTTAGGGTCGCTGAGAACGCTGGTCTTTACCGCGAGTCTCTACGACTTTTCGTTCTCGAGATATCGCGAGATTTACCAATCCTGATGTTCGTATCTCTGGAACGAAAGGTCGTAGAGACTCGGGACCAAGACTGGCGTGTTCAGCGTCTCCAAAAACATGTACACGGAAGTTGTTTTCAAGTCAGTCCGACCTTCCGTTCCAAAGTTATAGTCAAAAATGTTCCCCCACTATATGTATATGGAAAAAAAAGTCTAAATGTCAGTGTTACGGTATGTGTTAGGGTTAGGGTATGTGTTAGGGTAAGGGTCATTAGGGTTAGGGTAAGGGTCCTAAGGGTTAAGGGTTAGGGTTGGGGTTAAGTTAAGTGTTAGGGTTAGGGTTAGGGTTAAGTTAAGTGTTAGGGTTAGGGTTAAGTTAAGTGTTAGGGTTAAGTTAAGTGTTAGGGTTAAGTTAAGTGTTAGGGTTAGGGTTAGGGTTAAGTTAAGTGTTAGGGTTAGGGTTAAGTTAAGTGTTAGGGTTAAGTTAAGTGTTAGGGTTAGGGTTAGGGTTAGGGGTTAGGGTTAGGGTTAGGGTAAAGGGGATAAAAACTCAATCGGTTAGGATAAGGAACATAATCCCTTCTCCAATAGGAGGGGTTAGGGTTAGGGTTAGGGTAAAGGGGATAAAAACTCAATCGGGTACCCCTACCCAATTCTGTATCTCGGGAACGGAAGGTCGTAGAGAGTCGGGACCAAGTTCTACTAGGGGGTTTTTAGGGTCGCTGAGAACGCTGGTCTTTACCGCGAGTCTCTACGACTTTTCGTTCTCGAGATATCGCGAGATTTACCAATCCTGATGTTCGTATCTCTGGAACGAAAGGTCGTAGAGACTCGGGACCAAGACTGGCGTGTTCAGCGTCTCCAAAAACATGTACACGGAAGTTGTTTTCAAGTCAGTCCGACCTTCCGTTCCAAAGTTATAGTCAAAAATGTTCCCCCACTATATGTATATGGAAAAAAAAAGTCTAAATGTCAGTGTTACGGTATGTGTTAGGGTTAGGGTATGTGTTAGGGTAAGGGTCATTAGGGTTAGGGTAAGGGTCCTAAGGGTTAAGGGTTAGGGTTAGGGTTAAGTTAAGTGTTAGGGTTAGGGTTAGGGTTAAGTTAAGTGTTAGGGTTAGGGTTAAGTTAAGTGTTAGGGTTAAGTTAAGTGTTAGGGTTAAGTTAAGTGTTAGGGTTAGGGTTAGGGTTAAGTTAAGTGTTAGGGTTAGGGTTAAGTTAAGTGTTAGGGTTAAGTTAAGTGTTAGGGTTAGGGTTAGGGTTAGGGGTTAGGGTTAGGGTTAGGGTAAAGGGGATAAAAACTCAATCGGTTAGGATAAGGAACATAATCCCTTCTCCAATAGGAGGGGTTAGGGTTAGGGTTAGGTAAAGGGGATAAAAACTCAATCGGGTACCCCTACCCAATTCTGTATCTCGGGAACGGAAGGTCGTAGAGAGTCGGGACCAAGTTCTACTAGGGGGTTTTTAGGGTCGCTGAGAACGCTGGTCTTTACCGCGAGTCTCTACGACTTTTCGTTCTCGAGATATCGCGAGATTTACCAATCCTGATGTTCGTATCTCTGGAACGAAAGGTCGTAGAGACTCGGGACCAAGACTGGCGTGTTCAGCGTCTCCAAAAACATGTACACGGAAGTTGTTTTCAAGTCAGTCCGACCTTCCGTTCCAAAGTTATAGTCAAAAATGTTCCCCCACTATATGTATATGGAAAAAAAAAGTCTAAATGTCAGTGTTACGGTATGTGTTAGGGTTAGGGTATGTGTTAGGGTAAGGGTCATTAGGGTTAGGGTAAGGGTCCTAAGGGTTAAGGGTTAGGGTTGGGGTTAAGTTAAGTGTTAGGGTTAGGGTTAGGGTTAAGTTAAGTGTTAGGGTTAGGGTTAAGTTAAGTGTTAGGGTTAAGTTAAGTGTTAGGGTTAAGTTAAGTGTTAGGGTTAGGGTTAGGGTTAAGTTAAGTGTTAGGGTTAGGGTTAAGTTAAGTGTTAGGGTTAAGTTAAGTGTTAGGGTTAGGGTTAGGGTTAGGGGTTAGGGTTAGGGTTAGGGTAAAGGGGATAAAAACTCAATCGGTTAGGATAAGGAACATAATCCCTTCTCCAATAGGAGGGGTTAGGGTTAGGGTTAGGGTAAAGGGGATAAAAACTCAATCGGGTACCCCTACCCAATTCTGTATCTCGGGAACGGAAGGTCGTAGAGAGTCGGGACCAAGTTCTACTAGGGGGTTTTTAGGGTCGCTGAGAACGCTGGTCTTTACCGCGAGTCTCTACGACTTTTCGTTCTCGAGATATCGCGAGATTTACCAATCCTGATGTTCGTATCTCTGGAACGAAAGGTCGTAGAGACTCGGGACCAAGACTGGCGTGTTCAGCGTCTCCAAAAACATGTACACGGAAGTTGTTTTCAAGTCAGTCCGACCTTCCGTTCCAAAGTTATAGTCAAAAATGTTCCCCCACTATATGTATATGGAAAAAAAAGTCTAAATGTCAGTGTTACGGTATGTGTTAGGGTTAGGGTATGTGTTAGGGTAAGGGTCATTAGGGTTAGGGTAAGGGTCCTAAGGGTTAAGGGTTAGGGTTGGGGTTAAGTTAAGTGTTAGGGTTAGGGTTAGGGTTAAGTTAAGTGTTAGGGTTAGGGTTAAGTTAAGTGTTAGGGTTAAGTTAAGTGTTAGGGTTAAGTTAAGTGTTAGGGTTAGGGTTAGGGTTAAGTTAAGTGTTAGGGTTAGGGTTAAGTTAAGTGTTAGGGTTAAGTTAAGTGTTAGGGTTAGGGTTAGGGTTAGGGGTTAGGGTTAGGGTTAGGGTAAAGGGGATAAAAACTCAATCGGTTAGGATAAGGAACATAATCCCTTCTCCAATAGGAGGGGTTAGGGTTAGGGTTAGGGTAAAGGGGATAAAAACTCAATCGGGTACCCCTACCCAATTCTGTATCTCGGGAACGGAAGGTCGTAGAGAGTCGGGACCAAGTTCTACTAGGGGGTTTTTAGGGTCGCTGAGAACGCTGGTCTTTACCGCGAGTCTCTACGACTTTTCGTTCTCGAGATATCGCGAGATTTACCAATCCTGATGTTCGTATCTCTGGAACGAAAGGTCGTAGAGACTCGGGACCAAGACTGGCGTGTTCAGCGTCTCCAAAAACATGTACACGGAAGTTGTTTTCAAGTCAGTCCGACCTTCCGTTCCAAAGTTATAGTCAAAAATGTTCCCCCACTATATGTATATGGAAAAAAAAGTCTAAATGTCAGTGTTACGGTATGTGTTAGGGTTAGGGTATGTGTTAGGGTAAGGGTCATTAGGGTTAGGGTAAGGGTCCTAAGGGTTAAGGGTTAGGGTTAGGGTTAAGTTAAGTGTTAGGGTTAGGGTTAGGGTTAAGTTAAGTGTTAGGGTTAGGGTTAAGTTAAGTGTTAGGGTTAAGTTAAGTGTTAGGGTTAAGTTAAGTGTTAGGGTTAGGGTTAGGGTTAAGTTAAGTGTTAGGGTTAGGGTTAAGTTAAGTGTTAGGGTTAAGTTAAGTGTTAGGGTTAGGGTTAGGGTTAGGGGTTAGGGTTAGGGTTAGGGTAAAGGGGATAAAAACTCAATCGGTTAGGATAAGGAACATAATCCCTTCTCCAATAGGAGGGGTTAGGGTTAGGGTTAGGTAAAGGGGATAAAAACTCAATCGGGTACCCCTACCCAATTCTGTATCTCGGGAACGGAAGGTCGTAGAGAGTCGGGACCAAGTTCTACTAGGGGGTTTTTAGGGTCGCTGAGAACGCTGGTCTTTACCGCGAGTCTCTACGACTTTTCGTTCTCGAGATATCGCGAGATTTACCAATCCTGATGTTCGTATCTCTGGAACGAAAGGTCGTAGAGACTCGGGACCAAGACTGGCGTGTTCAGCGTCTCCAAAAACATGTACACGGAAGTTGTTTTCAAGTCAGTCCGACCTTCCGTTCCAAAGTTATAGTCAAAAATGTTCCCCCACTATATGTATATGGAAAAAAAAGTCTAAATGTCAGTGTTACGGTATGTGTTAGGGTTAGGGTATGTGTTAGGGTAAGGGTCATTAGGGTTAGGGTAAGGGTCCTAAGGGTTAAGGGTTAGGGTTGGGGTTAAGTTAAGTGTTAGGGTTAGGGTTAGGGTTAAGTTAAGTGTTAGGGTTAGGGTTAAGTTAAGTGTTAGGGTTAAGTTAAGTGTTAGGGTTAAGTTAAGTGTTAGGGTTAGGGTTAGGGTTAAGTTAAGTGTTAGGGTTAGGGTTAAGTTAAGTGTTAGGGTTAAGTTAAGTGTTAGGGTTAGGGTTAGGGTTAGGGGTTAGGGTTAGGGTTAGGGTAAAGGGGATAAAAACTCAATCGGTTAGGATAAGGAACATAATCCCTTCTCCAATAGGAGGGGTTAGGGTTAGGGTTAGGGTAAAGGGGATAAAAACTCAATCGGGTACCCCTACCCAATTCTGTATCTCGGGAACGGAAGGTCGTAGAGAGTCGGGACCAAGTTCTACTAGGGGGTTTTTAGGGTCGCTGAGAACGCTGGTCTTTACCGCGAGTCTCTACGACTTTTCGTTCTCGAGATATCGCGAGATTTACCAATCCTGATGTTCGTATCTCTGGAACGAAAGGTCGTAGAGACTCGGGACCAAGACTGGCGTGTTCAGCGTCTCCAAAA
>CAMQGK010000242.1:42500-52500 GCA_947000775.1 Pterois miles | reverse complement strand
CGGTATGTGTTAGGGTTAGGGTATGTGTTAGGGTAAGGGTCATTAGGGTTAGGGTAAGGGTCCTAAGGGTTAAGGGTTAGGGTTGGGGTTAAGTTAAGTGTTAGGGTTAGGGTTAGGGTTAAGTTAAGTGTTAGGGTTAGGGTTAAGTTAAGTGTTAGGGTTAAGTTAAGTGTTAGGGTTAAGTTAAGTGTTAGGGTTAGGGTTAGGGTTAAGTTAAGTGTTAGGGTTAGGGTTAAGTTAAGTGTTAGGGTTAAGTTAAGTGTTAGGGTTAGGGTTAGGGTTAGGGGTTAGGGTTAGGGTTAGGGTAAAGGGGATAAAAACTCAATCGGTTAGGATAAGGAACATAATCCCTTCTCCAATAGGAGGGGTTAGGGTTAGGGTTAGGGTAAAGGGGATAAAAACTCAATCGGGTACCCCTACCCAATTCTGTATCTCGGGAACGGAAGGTCGTAGAGAGTCGGGACCAAGTTCTACTAGGGGGTTTTTAGGGTCGCTGAGAACGCTGGTCTTTACCGCGAGTCTCTACGACTTTTCGTTCTCGAGATATCGCGAGATTTACCAATCCTGATGTTCGTATCTCTGGAACGAAAGGTCGTAGAGACTCGGGACCAAGACTGGCGTGTTCAGCGTCTCCAAAAACATGTACACGGAAGTTGTTTTCAAGTCAGTCCGACCTTCCGTTCCAAAGTTATAGTCAAAAATGTTCCCCCACTATATGTATATGGAAAAAAAAAGTCTAAATGTCAGTGTTACGGTATGTGTTAGGGTTAGGGTATGTGTTAGGGTAAGGGTCATTAGGGTTAGGGTAAGGGTCCTAAGGGTTAAGGGTTAGGGTTGGGGTTAAGTTAAGTGTTAGGGTTAGGGTTAGGGTTAAGTTAAGTGTTAGGGTTAGGGTTAAGTTAAGTGTTAGGGTTAAGTTAAGTGTTAGGGTTAAGTTAAGTGTTAGGGTTAGGGTTAGGGTTAAGTTAAGTGTTAGGGTTAGGGTTAAGTTAAGTGTTAGGGTTAAGTTAAGTGTTAGGGTTAGGGTTAGGGTTAGGGGTTAGGGTTAGGGTTAGGGTAAAGGGGATAAAAACTCAATCGGTTAGGATAAGGAACATAATCCCTTCTCCAATAGGAGGGGTTAGGGTTAGGGTTAGGGTAAAGGGGATAAAAACTCAATCGGGTACCCCTACCCAATTCTGTATCTCGGGAACGGAAGGTCGTAGAGAGTCGGGACCAAGTTCTACTAGGGGGTTTTTAGGGTCGCTGAGAACGCTGGTCTTTACCGCGAGTCTCTACGACTTTTCGTTCTCGAGATATCGCGAGATTTACCAATCCTGATGTTCGTATCTCTGGAACGAAAGGTCGTAGAGACTCGGGACCAAGACTGGCGTGTTCAGCGTCTCCAAAAACATGTACACGGAAGTTGTTTTCAAGTCAGTCCGACCTTCCGTTCCAAAGTTATAGTCAAAAATGTTCCCCCACTATATGTATATGGAAAAAAAAGTCTAAATGTCAGTGTTACGGTATGTGTTAGGGTTAGGGTATGTGTTAGGGTAAGGGTCATTAGGGTTAGGGTAAGGGTCCTAAGGGTTAAGGGTTAGGGTTAGGGTTAAGTTAAGTGTTAGGGTTAGGGTTAGGGTTAAGTTAAGTGTTAGGGTTAGGGTTAAGTTAAGTGTTAGGGTTAAGTTAAGTGTTAGGGTTAAGTTAAGTGTTAGGGTTAGGGTTAGGGTTAAGTTAAGTGTTAGGGTTAGGGTTAAGTTAAGTGTTAGGGTTAAGTTAAGTGTTAGGGTTAGGGTTAGGGTTAGGGGTTAGGGTTAGGGTTAGGGTAAAGGGGATAAAAACTCAATCGGTTAGGATAAGGAACATAATCCCTTCTCCAATAGGAGGGGTTAGGGTTAGGGTTAGGTAAAGGGGATAAAAACTCAATCGGGTACCCCTACCCAATTCTGTATCTCGGGAACGGAAGGTCGTAGAGAGTCGGGACCAAGTTCTACTAGGGGGTTTTTAGGGTCGCTGAGAACGCTGGTCTTTACCGCGAGTCTCTACGACTTTTCGTTCTCGAGATATCGCGAGATTTACCAATCCTGATGTTCGTATCTCTGGAACGAAAGGTCGTAGAGACTCGGGACCAAGACTGGCGTGTTCAGCGTCTCCAAAAACATGTACACGGAAGTTGTTTTCAAGTCAGTCCGACCTTCCGTTCCAAAGTTATAGTCAAAAATGTTCCCCCACTATATGTATATGGAAAAAAAAAGTCTAAATGTCAGTGTTACGGTATGTGTTAGGGTTAGGGTATGTGTTAGGGTAAGGGTCATTAGGGTTAGGGTAAGGGTCCTAAGGGTTAAGGGTTAGGGTTGGGGTTAAGTTAAGTGTTAGGGTTAGGGTTAGGGTTAAGTTAAGTGTTAGGGTTAGGGTTAAGTTAAGTGTTAGGGTTAAGTTAAGTGTTAGGGTTAAGTTAAGTGTTAGGGTTAGGGTTAGGGTTAAGTTAAGTGTTAGGGTTAGGGTTAAGTTAAGTGTTAGGGTTAAGTTAAGTGTTAGGGTTAGGGTTAGGGTTAGGGGTTAGGGTTAGGGTTAGGGTAAAGGGGATAAAAACTCAATCGGTTAGGATAAGGAACATAATCCCTTCTCCAATAGGAGGGGTTAGGGTTAGGGTTAGGGTAAAGGGGATAAAAACTCAATCGGGTACCCCTACCCAATTCTGTATCTCGGGAACGGAAGGTCGTAGAGAGTCGGGACCAAGTTCTACTAGGGGGTTTTTAGGGTCGCTGAGAACGCTGGTCTTTACCGCGAGTCTCTACGACTTTTCGTTCTCGAGATATCGCGAGATTTACCAATCCTGATGTTCGTATCTCTGGAACGAAAGGTCGTAGAGACTCGGGACCAAGACTGGCGTGTTCAGCGTCTCCAAAAACATGTACACGGAAGTTGTTTTCAAGTCAGTCCGACCTTCCGTTCCAAAGTTATAGTCAAAAATGTTCCCCCACTATATGTATATGGAAAAAAAAGTCTAAATGTCAGTGTTACGGTATGTGTTAGGGTTAGGGTATGTGTTAGGGTAAGGGTCATTAGGGTTAGGGTAAGGGTCCTAAGGGTTAAGGGTTAGGGTTAGGGTTAAGTTAAGTGTTAGGGTTAGGGTTAGGGTTAAGTTAAGTGTTAGGGTTAGGGTTAAGTTAAGTGTTAGGGTTAAGTTAAGTGTTAGGGTTAAGTTAAGTGTTAGGGTTAGGGTTAGGGTTAAGTTAAGTGTTAGGGTTAGGGTTAAGTTAAGTGTTAGGGTTAAGTTAAGTGTTAGGGTTAGGGTTAGGGTTAGGGGTTAGGGTTAGGGTTAGGGTAAAGGGGATAAAAACTCAATCGGTTAGGATAAGGAACATAATCCCTTCTCCAATAGGAGGGGTTAGGGTTAGGGTTAGGTAAAGGGGATAAAAACTCAATCGGGTACCCCTACCCAATTCTGTATCTCGGGAACGGAAGGTCGTAGAGAGTCGGGACCAAGTTCTACTAGGGGGTTTTTAGGGTCGCTGAGAACGCTGGTCTTTACCGCGAGTCTCTACGACTTTTCGTTCTCGAGATATCGCGAGATTTACCAATCCTGATGTTCGTATCTCTGGAACGAAAGGTCGTAGAGACTCGGGACCAAGACTGGCGTGTTCAGCGTCTCCAAAAACATGTACACGGAAGTTGTTTTCAAGTCAGTCCGACCTTCCGTTCCAAAGTTATAGTCAAAAATGTTCCCCCACTATATGTATATGGAAAAAAAAGTCTAAATGTCAGTGTTACGGTATGTGTTAGGGTTAGGGTATGTGTTAGGGTAAGGGTCATTAGGGTTAGGGTAAGGGTCCTAAGGGTTAAGGGTTAGGGTTGGGGTTAAGTTAAGTGTTAGGGTTAGGGTTAGGGTTAAGTTAAGTGTTAGGGTTAGGGTTAAGTTAAGTGTTAGGGTTAAGTTAAGTGTTAGGGTTAAGTTAAGTGTTAGGGTTAGGGTTAGGGTTAAGTTAAGTGTTAGGGTTAGGGTTAAGTTAAGTGTTAGGGTTAAGTTAAGTGTTAGGGTTAGGGTTAGGGTTAGGGGTTAGGGTTAGGGTTAGGGTAAAGGGGATAAAAACTCAATCGGTTAGGATAAGGAACATAATCCCTTCTCCAATAGGAGGGGTTAGGGTTAGGGTTAGGGTAAAGGGGATAAAAACTCAATCGGGTACCCCTACCCAATTCTGTATCTCGGGAACGGAAGGTCGTAGAGAGTCGGGACCAAGTTCTACTAGGGGGTTTTTAGGGTCGCTGAGAACGCTGGTCTTTACCGCGAGTCTCTACGACTTTTCGTTCTCGAGATATCGCGAGATTTACCAATCCTGATGTTCGTATCTCTGGAACGAAAGGTCGTAGAGACTCGGGACCAAGACTGGCGTGTTCAGCGTCTCCAAAAACATGTACACGGAAGTTGTTTTCAAGTCAGTCCGACCTTCCGTTCCAAAGTTATAGTCAAAAATGTTCCCCCACTATATGTATATGGAAAAAAAAGTCTAAATGTCAGTGTTACGGTATGTGTTAGGGTTAGGGTATGTGTTAGGGTAAGGGTCATTAGGGTTAGGGTAAGGGTCCTAAGGGTTAAGGGTTAGGGTTAGGGTTAAGTTAAGTGTTAGGGTTAGGGTTAGGGTTAAGTTAAGTGTTAGGGTTAGGGTTAAGTTAAGTGTTAGGGTTAAGTTAAGTGTTAGGGTTAAGTTAAGTGTTAGGGTTAGGGTTAGGGTTAAGTTAAGTGTTAGGGTTAGGGTTAAGTTAAGTGTTAGGGTTAAGTTAAGTGTTAGGGTTAGGGTTAGGGTTAGGGGTTAGGGTTAGGGTTAGGGTAAAGGGGATAAAAACTCAATCGGTTAGGATAAGGAACATAATCCCTTCTCCAATAGGAGGGGTTAGGGTTAGGGTTAGGGTAAAGGGGATAAAAACTCAATCGGGTACCCCTACCCAATTCTGTATCTCGGGAACGGAAGGTCGTAGAGAGTCGGGACCAAGTTCTACTAGGGGGTTTTTAGGGTTAGGGTTAGGGTTAGGGTTAGGGTTAGGGTTAGGGAGGTTAGGGTTAGGGTTAGGGTTAGGGTTAGGGTTAGGGTTAGGGTTAGGGAGGGTTAGGGTTAGGGTTAGGGTTAGGGTTAGGGTTAGGGTTAGGGTTAGGGTTAGGGTTAGGGTTAGGGTTAGGGTTAGGGTTAGGGTTAGGGTTAGGGTTAGGGGTTAGGGGTTAGGGTTAGGGTTAGGGTTAGGGTAGGGTTAGGGTTAGGGTTAGGGTTAGGGTTAGGGTTAGGTAAAGGGGATAAAAACTCAATCGGGTACCCCTACCCAATTCTGTATCTCGGGAACGGAAGGTCGTAGAGAGTCGGGACCAAGTTCTACTAGGGGGTTTTTAGGGTCGCTGAGAACGCTGGTCTTTACCGCGAGTCTCTACGACTTTTCGTTCTCGAGATATCGCGAGATTTACCAATCCTGATGTTCGTATCTCTGGAACGAAAGGTCGTAGAGACTCGGGACCAAGACTGGCGTGTTCAGCGTCTCCAAAAACATGTACACGGAAGTTGTTTTCAAGTCAGTCCGACCTTCCGTTCCAAAGTTATAGTCAAAAATGTTCCCCCACTATATGTATATGGAAAAAAAAGTCTAAATGTCAGTGTTACGGTATGTGTTAGGGTTAGGGTATGTGTTAGGGTAAGGGTCATTAGGGTTAGGGTAAGGGTCCTAAGGGTTAAGGGTTAGGGTTGGGGTTAAGTTAAGTGTTAGGGTTAGGGTTAGGGTTAAGTTAAGTGTTAGGGTTAGGGTTAAGTTAAGTGTTAGGGTTAAGTTAAGTGTTAGGGTTAAGTTAAGTGTTAGGGTTAGGGTTAGGGTTAAGTTAAGTGTTAGGGTTAGGGTTAAGTTAAGTGTTAGGGTTAAGTTAAGTGTTAGGGTTAGGGTTAGGGTTAGGGGTTAGGGTTAGGGTTAGGGTAAAGGGGATAAAAACTCAATCGGTTAGGATAAGGAACATAATCCCTTCTCCAATAGGAGGGGTTAGGGTTAGGGTTAGGGTAAAGGGGATAAAAACTCAATCGGGTACCCCTACCCAATTCTGTATCTCGGGAACGGAAGGTCGTAGAGAGTCGGGACCAAGTTCTACTAGGGGGTTTTTAGGGTCGCTGAGAACGCTGGTCTTTACCGCGAGTCTCTACGACTTTTCGTTCTCGAGATATCGCGAGATTTACCAATCCTGATGTTCGTATCTCTGGAACGAAAGGTCGTAGAGACTCGGGACCAAGACTGGCGTGTTCAGCGTCTCCAAAAACATGTACACGGAAGTTGTTTTCAAGTCAGTCCGACCTTCCGTTCCAAAGTTATAGTCAAAAATGTTCCCCCACTATATGTATATGGAAAAAAAAAGTCTAAATGTCAGTGTTACGGTATGTGTTAGGGTTAGGGTATGTGTTAGGGTAAGGGTCATTAGGGTTAGGGTAAGGGTCCTAAGGGTTAAGGGTTAGGGTTGGGGTTAAGTTAAGTGTTAGGGTTAGGGTTAGGGTTAAGTTAAGTGTTAGGGTTAGGGTTAAGTTAAGTGTTAGGGTTAAGTTAAGTGTTAGGGTTAAGTTAAGTGTTAGGGTTAGGGTTAGGGTTAAGTTAAGTGTTAGGGTTAGGGTTAAGTTAAGTGTTAGGGTTAAGTTAAGTGTTAGGGTTAGGGTTAGGGTTAGGGGTTAGGGTTAGGGTTAGGGTAAAGGGGATAAAAACTCAATCGGTTAGGATAAGGAACATAATCCCTTCTCCAATAGGAGGGGTTAGGGTTAGGGTTAGGGTAAAGGGGATAAAAACTCAATCGGGTACCCCTACCCAATTCTGTATCTCGGGAACGGAAGGTCGTAGAGAGTCGGGACCAAGTTCTACTAGGGGGTTTTTAGGGTCGCTGAGAACGCTGGTCTTTACCGCGAGTCTCTACGACTTTTCGTTCTCGAGATATCGCGAGATTTACCAATCCTGATGTTCGTATCTCTGGAACGAAAGGTCGTAGAGACTCGGGACCAAGACTGGCGTGTTCAGCGTCTCCAAAAACATGTACACGGAAGTTGTTTTCAAGTCAGTCCGACCTTCCGTTCCAAAGTTATAGTCAAAAATGTTCCCCCACTATATGTATATGGAAAAAAAAGTCTAAATGTCAGTGTTACGGTATGTGTTAGGGTTAGGGTATGTGTTAGGGTAAGGGTCATTAGGGTTAGGGTAAGGGTCCTAAGGGTTAAGGGTTAGGGTTAGGGTTAAGTTAAGTGTTAGGGTTAGGGTTAGGGTTAAGTTAAGTGTTAGGGTTAGGGTTAAGTTAAGTGTTAGGGTTAAGTTAAGTGTTAGGGTTAAGTTAAGTGTTAGGGTTAGGGTTAGGGTTAAGTTAAGTGTTAGGGTTAGGGTTAAGTTAAGTGTTAGGGTTAAGTTAAGTGTTAGGGTTAGGGTTAGGGTTAGGGGTTAGGGTTAGGGTTAGGGTAAAGGGGATAAAAACTCAATCGGTTAGGATAAGGAACATAATCCCTTCTCCAATAGGAGGGGTTAGGGTTAGGGTTAGGTAAAGGGGATAAAAACTCAATCGGGTACCCCTACCCAATTCTGTATCTCGGGAACGGAAGGTCGTAGAGAGTCGGGACCAAGTTCTACTAGGGGGTTTTTAGGGTCGCTGAGAACGCTGGTCTTTACCGCGAGTCTCTACGACTTTTCGTTCTCGAGATATCGCGAGATTTACCAATCCTGATGTTCGTATCTCTGGAACGAAAGGTCGTAGAGACTCGGGACCAAGACTGGCGTGTTCAGCGTCTCCAAAAACATGTACACGGAAGTTGTTTTCAAGTCAGTCCGACCTTCCGTTCCAAAGTTATAGTCAAAAATGTTCCCCCACTATATGTATATGGAAAAAAAAGTCTAAATGTCAGTGTTACGGTATGTGTTAGGGTTAGGGTATGTGTTAGGGTAAGGGTCATTAGGGTTAGGGTAAGGGTCCTAAGGGTTAAGGGTTAGGGTTGGGGTTAAGTTAAGTGTTAGGGTTAGGGTTAGGGTTAAGTTAAGTGTTAGGGTTAGGGTTAAGTTAAGTGTTAGGGTTAAGTTAAGTGTTAGGGTTAAGTTAAGTGTTAGGGTTAGGGTTAGGGTTAAGTTAAGTGTTAGGGTTAGGGTTAAGTTAAGTGTTAGGGTTAAGTTAAGTGTTAGGGTTAGGGTTAGGGTTAGGGGTTAGGGTTAGGGTTAGGGTAAAGGGGATAAAAACTCAATCGGTTAGGATAAGGAACATAATCCCTTCTCCAATAGGAGGGGTTAGGGTTAGGGTTAGGGTAAAGGGGATAAAAACTCAATCGGGTACCCCTACCCAATTCTGTATCTCGGGAACGGAAGGTCGTAGAGAGTCGGGACCAAGTTCTACTAGGGGGTTTTTAGGGTCGCTGAGAACGCTGGTCTTTACCGCGAGTCTCTACGACTTTTCGTTCTCGAGATATCGCGAGATTTACCAATCCTGATGTTCGTATCTCTGGAACGAAAGGTCGTAGAGACTCGGGACCAAGACTGGCGTGTTCAGCGTCTCCAAAAACATGTACACGGAAGTTGTTTTCAAGTCAGTCCGACCTTCCGTTCCAAAGTTATAGTCAAAAATGTTCCCCCACTATATGTATATGGAAAAAAAAGTCTAAATGTCAGTGTTACGGTATGTGTTAGGGTTAGGGTATGTGTTAGGGTAAGGGTCATTAGGGTTAGGGTAAGGGTCCTAAGGGTTAAGGGTTAGGGTTGGGGTTAAGTTAAGTGTTAGGGTTAGGGTTAGGGTTAAGTTAAGTGTTAGGGTTAGGGTTAAGTTAAGTGTTAGGGTTAAGTTAAGTGTTAGGGTTAAGTTAAGTGTTAGGGTTAGGGTTAGGGTTAAGTTAAGTGTTAGGGTTAGGGTTAAGTTAAGTGTTAGGGTTAAGTTAAGTGTTAGGGTTAGGGTTAGGGTTAGGGGTTAGGGTTAGGGTTAGGGTAAAGGGGATAAAAACTCAATCGGTTAGGATAAGGAACATAATCCCTTCTCCAATAGGAGGGGTTAGGGTTAGGGTTAGGGTAAAGGGGATAAAAACTCAATCGGGTACCCCTACCCAATTCTGTATCTCGGGAACGGAAGGTCGTAGAGAGTCGGGACCAAGTTCTACTAGGGGGTTTTTAGGGTCGCTGAGAACGCTGGTCTTTACCGCGAGTCTCTACGACTTTTCGTTCTCGAGATATCGCGAGATTTACCAATCCTGATGTTCGTATCTCTGGAACGAAAGGTCGTAGAGACTCGGGACCAAGACTGGCGTGTTCAGCGTCTCCAAAAACATGTACACGGAAGTTGTTTTCAAGTCAGTCCGACCTTCCGTTCCAAAGTTATAGTCAAAAATGTTCCCCCACTATATGTATATGGAAAAAAAAGTCTAAATGTCAGTGTTACGGTATGTGTTAGGGTTAGGGTATGTGTTAGGGTAAGGGTCATTAGGGTTAGGGTAAGGGTCCTAAGGGTTAAGGGTTAGGGTTAGGGTTAAGTTAAGTGTTAGGGTTAGGGTTAGGGTTAAGTTAAGTGTTAGGGTTAGGGTTAAGTTAAGTGTTAGGGTTAAGTTAAGTGTTAGGGTTAAGTTAAGTGTTAGGGTTAGGGTTAGGGTTAAGTTAAGTGTTAGGGTTAGGGTTAAGTTAAGTGTTAGGGTTAAGTTAAGTGTTAGGGTTAGGGTTAGGGTTAGGGGTTAGGGTTAGGGTTAGGGTAAAGGGGATAAAAACTCAATCGGTTAGGATAAGGAACATAATCCCTTCTCCAATAGGAGGGGTTAGGGTTAGGGTTAGGTAAAGGGGATAAAAACTCAATCGGGTACCCCTACCCAATTCTGTATCTCGGGAACGGAAGGTCGTAGAGAGTCGGGACCAAGTTCTACTAGGGGGTTTTTAGGGTCGCTGAGAACGCTGGTCTTTACCGCGAGTCTCTACGACTTTTCGTTCTCGAGATATCGCGAGATTTACCAATCCTGATGTTCGTATCTCTGGAACGAAAGGTCGTAGAGACTCGGGACCAAGACTGGCG
>CAMQGK010000242.1:27500-30000 GCA_947000775.1 Pterois miles | reverse complement strand
TCCAATAGGAGGGGTTAGGGTTAGGGTTAGGGTAAAGGGGATAAAAACTCAATCGGGTACCCCTACCCAATTCTGTATCTCGGGAACGGAAGGTCGTAGAGAGTCGGGACCAAGTTCTACTAGGGGGTTTTTAGGGTCGCTGAGAACGCTGGTCTTTACCGCGAGTCTCTACGACTTTTCGTTCTCGAGATATCGCGAGATTTACCAATCCTGATGTTCGTATCTCTGGAACGAAAGGTCGTAGAGACTCGGGACCAAGACTGGCGTGTTCAGCGTCTCCAAAAACATGTACACGGAAGTTGTTTTCAAGTCAGTCCGACCTTCCGTTCCAAAGTTATAGTCAAAAATGTTCCCCCACTATATGTATATGGAAAAAAAAAGTCTAAATGTCAGTGTTACGGTATGTGTTAGGGTTAGGGTATGTGTTAGGGTAAGGGTCATTAGGGTTAGGGTAAGGGTCCTAAGGGTTAAGGGTTAGGGTTAGGGTTAAGTTAAGTGTTAGGGTTAGGGTTAGGGTTAAGTTAAGTGTTAGGGTTAGGGTTAAGTTAAGTGTTAGGGTTAAGTTAAGTGTTAGGGTTAAGTTAAGTGTTAGGGTTAGGGTTAGGGTTAAGTTAAGTGTTAGGGTTAGGGTTAAGTTAAGTGTTAGGGTTAAGTTAAGTGTTAGGGTTAGGGTTAGGGTTAGGGGTTAGGGTTAGGGTTAGGGTAAAGGGGATAAAAACTCAATCGGTTAGGATAAGGAACATAATCCCTTCTCCAATAGGAGGGGTTAGGGTTAGGGTTAGGTAAAGGGGATAAAAACTCAATCGGGTACCCCTACCCAATTCTGTATCTCGGGAACGGAAGGTCGTAGAGAGTCGGGACCAAGTTCTACTAGGGGGTTTTTAGGGTCGCTGAGAACGCTGGTCTTTACCGCGAGTCTCTACGACTTTTCGTTCTCGAGATATCGCGAGATTTACCAATCCTGATGTTCGTATCTCTGGAACGAAAGGTCGTAGAGACTCGGGACCAAGACTGGCGTGTTCAGCGTCTCCAAAAACATGTACACGGAAGTTGTTTTCAAGTCAGTCCGACCTTCCGTTCCAAAGTTATAGTCAAAAATGTTCCCCCACTATATGTATATGGAAAAAAAAAGTCTAAATGTCAGTGTTACGGTATGTGTTAGGGTTAGGGTATGTGTTAGGGTAAGGGTCATTAGGGTTAGGGTAAGGGTCCTAAGGGTTAAGGGTTAGGGTTGGGGTTAAGTTAAGTGTTAGGGTTAGGGTTAGGGTTAAGTTAAGTGTTAGGGTTAGGGTTAAGTTAAGTGTTAGGGTTAAGTTAAGTGTTAGGGTTAAGTTAAGTGTTAGGGTTAGGGTTAGGGTTAAGTTAAGTGTTAGGGTTAGGGTTAAGTTAAGTGTTAGGGTTAAGTTAAGTGTTAGGGTTAGGGTTAGGGTTAGGGGTTAGGGTTAGGGTTAGGGTAAAGGGGATAAAAACTCAATCGGTTAGGATAAGGAACATAATCCCTTCTCCAATAGGAGGGGTTAGGGTTAGGGTTAGGGTAAAGGGGATAAAAACTCAATCGGGTACCCCTACCCAATTCTGTATCTCGGGAACGGAAGGTCGTAGAGAGTCGGGACCAAGTTCTACTAGGGGGTTTTTAGGGTCGCTGAGAACGCTGGTCTTTACCGCGAGTCTCTACGACTTTTCGTTCTCGAGATATCGCGAGATTTACCAATCCTGATGTTCGTATCTCTGGAACGAAAGGTCGTAGAGACTCGGGACCAAGACTGGCGTGTTCAGCGTCTCCAAAAACATGTACACGGAAGTTGTTTTCAAGTCAGTCCGACCTTCCGTTCCAAAGTTATAGTCAAAAATGTTCCCCCACTATATGTATATGGAAAAAAAAGTCTAAATGTCAGTGTTACGGTATGTGTTAGGGTTAGGGTATGTGTTAGGGTAAGGGTCATTAGGGTTAGGGTAAGGGTCCTAAGGGTTAAGGGTTAGGGTTAGGGTTAAGTTAAGTGTTAGGGTTAGGGTTAGGGTTAAGTTAAGTGTTAGGGTTAGGGTTAAGTTAAGTGTTAGGGTTAAGTTAAGTGTTAGGGTTAAGTTAAGTGTTAGGGTTAGGGTTAGGGTTAAGTTAAGTGTTAGGGTTAGGGTTAAGTTAAGTGTTAGGGTTAAGTTAAGTGTTAGGGTTAGGGTTAGGGTTAGGGGTTAGGGTTAGGGTTAGGGTAAAGGGGATAAAAACTCAATCGGTTAGGATAAGGAACATAATCCCTTCTCCAATAGGAGGGGTTAGGGTTAGGGTTAGGTAAAGGGGATAAAAACTCAATCGGGTACCCCTACCCAATTCTGTATCTCGGGAACGGAAGGTCGTAGAGAGTCGGGACCAAGTTCTACTAGGGGGTTTTTAGGGTCGCTGAGAACGCTGGTCTTTACCGCGAGTCTCTACGACTTTTCGTTCTCGAGATATCGCGAGATTTACCAATCCTGATGTTCGTATCTCTGGAACGAAAGGTCGTAGAGA
>CAMQGK010000242.1:0-22500 GCA_947000775.1 Pterois miles | reverse complement strand
AAATGTTCCCCCACTATATGTATATGGAAAAAAAAAGTCTAAATGTCAGTGTTACGGTATGTGTTAGGGTTAGGGTATGTGTTAGGGTAAGGGTCATTAGGGTTAGGGTAAGGGTCCTAAGGGTTAAGGGTTAGGGTTGGGGTTAAGTTAAGTGTTAGGGTTAGGGTTAGGGTTAAGTTAAGTGTTAGGGTTAGGGTTAAGTTAAGTGTTAGGGTTAAGTTAAGTGTTAGGGTTAAGTTAAGTGTTAGGGTTAGGGTTAGGGTTAAGTTAAGTGTTAGGGTTAGGGTTAAGTTAAGTGTTAGGGTTAAGTTAAGTGTTAGGGTTAGGGTTAGGGTTAGGGGTTAGGGTTAGGGTTAGGGTAAAGGGGATAAAAACTCAATCGGTTAGGATAAGGAACATAATCCCTTCTCCAATAGGAGGGGTTAGGGTTAGGGTTAGGGTAAAGGGGATAAAAACTCAATCGGGTACCCCTACCCAATTCTGTATCTCGGGAACGGAAGGTCGTAGAGAGTCGGGACCAAGTTCTACTAGGGGGTTTTTAGGGTCGCTGAGAACGCTGGTCTTTACCGCGAGTCTCTACGACTTTTCGTTCTCGAGATATCGCGAGATTTACCAATCCTGATGTTCGTATCTCTGGAACGAAAGGTCGTAGAGACTCGGGACCAAGACTGGCGTGTTCAGCGTCTCCAAAAACATGTACACGGAAGTTGTTTTCAAGTCAGTCCGACCTTCCGTTCCAAAGTTATAGTCAAAAATGTTCCCCCACTATATGTATATGGAAAAAAAAGTCTAAATGTCAGTGTTACGGTATGTGTTAGGGTTAGGGTATGTGTTAGGGTAAGGGTCATTAGGGTTAGGGTAAGGGTCCTAAGGGTTAAGGGTTAGGGTTGGGGTTAAGTTAAGTGTTAGGGTTAGGGTTAGGGTTAAGTTAAGTGTTAGGGTTAGGGTTAAGTTAAGTGTTAGGGTTAAGTTAAGTGTTAGGGTTAAGTTAAGTGTTAGGGTTAGGGTTAGGGTTAAGTTAAGTGTTAGGGTTAGGGTTAAGTTAAGTGTTAGGGTTAAGTTAAGTGTTAGGGTTAGGGTTAGGGTTAGGGGTTAGGGTTAGGGTTAGGGTAAAGGGGATAAAAACTCAATCGGTTAGGATAAGGAACATAATCCCTTCTCCAATAGGAGGGGTTAGGGTTAGGGTTAGGGTAAAGGGGATAAAAACTCAATCGGGTACCCCTACCCAATTCTGTATCTCGGGAACGGAAGGTCGTAGAGAGTCGGGACCAAGTTCTACTAGGGGGTTTTTAGGGTCGCTGAGAACGCTGGTCTTTACCGCGAGTCTCTACGACTTTTCGTTCTCGAGATATCGCGAGATTTACCAATCCTGATGTTCGTATCTCTGGAACGAAAGGTCGTAGAGACTCGGGACCAAGACTGGCGTGTTCAGCGTCTCCAAAAACATGTACACGGAAGTTGTTTTCAAGTCAGTCCGACCTTCCGTTCCAAAGTTATAGTCAAAAATGTTCCCCCACTATATGTATATGGAAAAAAAAGTCTAAATGTCAGTGTTACGGTATGTGTTAGGGTTAGGGTATGTGTTAGGGTAAGGGTCATTAGGGTTAGGGTAAGGGTCCTAAGGGTTAAGGGTTAGGGTTAGGGTTAAGTTAAGTGTTAGGGTTAGGGTTAGGGTTAAGTTAAGTGTTAGGGTTAGGGTTAAGTTAAGTGTTAGGGTTAAGTTAAGTGTTAGGGTTAAGTTAAGTGTTAGGGTTAGGGTTAGGGTTAAGTTAAGTGTTAGGGTTAGGGTTAAGTTAAGTGTTAGGGTTAAGTTAAGTGTTAGGGTTAGGGTTAGGGTTAGGGGTTAGGGTTAGGGTTAGGGTAAAGGGGATAAAAACTCAATCGGTTAGGATAAGGAACATAATCCCTTCTCCAATAGGAGGGGTTAGGGTTAGGGTTAGGTAAAGGGGATAAAAACTCAATCGGGTACCCCTACCCAATTCTGTATCTCGGGAACGGAAGGTCGTAGAGAGTCGGGACCAAGTTCTACTAGGGGGTTTTTAGGGTCGCTGAGAACGCTGGTCTTTACCGCGAGTCTCTACGACTTTTCGTTCTCGAGATATCGCGAGATTTACCAATCCTGATGTTCGTATCTCTGGAACGAAAGGTCGTAGAGACTCGGGACCAAGACTGGCGTGTTCAGCGTCTCCAAAAACATGTACACGGAAGTTGTTTTCAAGTCAGTCCGACCTTCCGTTCCAAAGTTATAGTCAAAAATGTTCCCCCACTATATGTATATGGAAAAAAAAGTCTAAATGTCAGTGTTACGGTATGTGTTAGGGTTAGGGTATGTGTTAGGGTAAGGGTCATTAGGGTTAGGGTAAGGGTCCTAAGGGTTAAGGGTTAGGGTTGGGGTTAAGTTAAGTGTTAGGGTTAGGGTTAGGGTTAGGTTTATAGGTTTAGTTAGGGTTAAGTTAAAGTTAGGGTTAGGGTTAAGTTAAGTGTTAGGGTTAAGTTAAGTGTTAGGGTTAGGGTTAGGTAGTTAAGTGTTAGGGTTAAGTTAAGTGTTAGGGTTAAGTTAAGTGTTAGGGTTAGG
The DNA here is from genome assembly GCA_947000775.1 of Pterois miles. Lineage (NCBI taxonomy): Eukaryota > Metazoa > Chordata > Actinopteri > Perciformes > Scorpaenidae > Pterois > Pterois miles. Next base: position 19,925 of record CAMQGK010000242.1, on the reverse strand, counting down.
GTTAGGGTTAAGTTAAGTGTTAGGGTTAGGGTTAAGTTAAGTGTTAGGGTTAAGTTAAGTGTTAGGGTTAGGGTTAGGGTTAGGGGTTAGGGTTAGGGTTAGGGTAAAGGGGATAAAAACTCAATCGGTTAGGATAAGGAACATAATCCCTTCTCCAATAGGAGGGGTTAGGGTTAGGGTTAGGGTAAAGGGGATAAAAACTCAATCGGGTACCCCTACCCAATTCTGTATCTCGGGAACGGAAGGTCGTAGAGAGTCGGGACCAAGTTCTACTAGGGGGTTTTTAGGGTCGCTGAGAACGCTGGTCTTTACCGCGAGTCTCTACGACTTTTCGTTCTCGAGATATCGCGAGATTTACCAATCCTGATGTTCGTATCTCTGGAACGAAAGGTCGTAGAGACTCGGGACCAAGACTGGCGTGTTCAGCGTCTCCAAAAACATGTACACGGAAGTTGTTTTCAAGTCAGTCCGACCTTCCGTTCCAAAGTTATAGTCAAAAATGTTCCCCCACTATATGTATATGGAAAAAAAAGTCTAAATGTCAGTGTTACGGTATGTGTTAGGGTTAGGGTATGTGTTAGGGTAAGGGTCATTAGGGTTAGGGTAAGGGTCCTAAGGGTTAAGGGTTAGGGTTAGGGTTAAGTTAAGTGTTAGGGTTAGGGTTAGGGTTAAGTTAAGTGTTAGGGTTAGGGTTAAGTTAAGTGTTAGGGTTAAGTTAAGTGTTAGGGTTAAGTTAAGTGTTAGGGTTAGGGTTAGGGTTAAGTTAAGTGTTAGGGTTAGGGTTAAGTTAAGTGTTAGGGTTAAGTTAAGTGTTAGGGTTAGGGTTAGGGTTAGGGGTTAGGGTTAGGGTTAGGGTAAAGGGGATAAAAACTCAATCGGTTAGGATAAGGAACATAATCCCTTCTCCAATAGGAGGGGTTAGGGTTAGGGTTAGGGTAAAGGGGATAAAAACTCAATCGGGTACCCCTACCCAATTCTGTATCTCGGGAACGGAAGGTCGTAGAGAGTCGGGACCAAGTTCTACTAGGGGGTTTTTAGGGTTAGGGTTAGGGTTAGGGTTAGGGTTAGGGTTAGGGTTAGGGGTTAGGGTTAGGGTTAGGGTTAGGGTTAGGGTTAGGGTTAGGGTTAGGGGTTAGGGTTAGGGTTAGGGTTAGGGTTAGGGGTTAGGGTTAGGGTTAGGGTTAGGGTTAGGGTTAGGGGTTAGGGTTAGGGTTAGGGTTAGGGTTTAGGGTTAGGGTTAGGGTTAGGGTTAGGGGTTAGGGGTTAGGGTTAGGGTTAGGGTTAGGGTTAGGGTGGGGGTTAGGGTTAGGGTTAGGGTTAGGGTTAGGGTTAGGTAAAGGGGATAAAAACTCAATCGGGTACCCCTACCCAATTCTGTATCTCGGGAACGGAAGGTCGTAGAGAGTCGGGACCAAGTTCTACTAGGGGGGTTTTAGGGTCGCTGAGAACGCTGGTCTTTACCGCGAGTCTCTACGACTTTTCGTTCTCGAGATATCGCGAGATTTACCAATCCTGATGTTCGTATCTCTGGAACGAAAGGTCGTAGAGACTCGGGACCAAGACTGGCGTGTTCAGCGTCTCCAAAAACATGTACACGGAAGTTGTTTTCAAGTCAGTCCGACCTTCCGTTCCAAAGTTATAGTCAAAAATGTTCCCCCACTATATGTATATGGAAAAAAAAGTCTAAATGTCAGTGTTACGGTATGTGTTAGGGTTAGGGTATGTGTTAGGGTAAGGGTCATTAGGGTTAGGGTAAGGGTCCTAAGGGTTAAGGGTTAGGGTTGGGGTTAAGTTAAGTGTTAGGGTTAGGGTTAGGGTTAAGTTAAGTGTTAGGGTTAGGGTTAAGTTAAGTGTTAGGGTTAAGTTAAGTGTTAGGGTTAAGTTAAGTGTTAGGGTTAGGGTTAGGGTTAAGTTAAGTGTTAGGGTTAGGGTTAAGTTAAGTGTTAGGGTTAAGTTAAGTGTTAGGGTTAGGGTTAGGGTTAGGGGTTAGGGTTAGGGTTAGGGTAAAGGGGATAAAAACTCAATCGGTTAGGATAAGGAACATAATCCCTTCTCCAATAGGAGGGGTTAGGGTTAGGGTTAGGGTAAAGGGGATAAAAACTCAATCGGGTACCCCTACCCAATTCTGTATCTCGGGAACGGAAGGTCGTAGAGAGTCGGGACCAAGTTCTACTAGGGGGTTTTAGGGTCGCTGAGAACGCTGGTCTTTACCGCGAGTCTCTACGACTTTTCGTTCTCGAGATATCGCGAGATTTACCAATCCTGATGTTCGTATCTCTGGAACGAAAGGTCGTAGAGACTCGGGACCAAGACTGGCGTGTTCAGCGTCTCCAAAAACATGTACACGGAAGTTGTTTTCAAGTCAGTCCGACCTTCCGTTCCAAAGTTATAGTCAAAAATGTTCCCCCACTATATGTATATGGAAAAAAAAGTCTAAATGTCAGTGTTACGGTATGTGTTAGGGTTAGGGTATGTGTTAGGGTAAGGGTCATTAGGGTTAGGGTAAGGGTCCTAAGGGTTAAGGGTTAGGGTTAGGGTTAAGTTAAGTGTTAGGGTTAGGGTTAGGGTTAAGTTAAGTGTTAGGGTTAGGGTTAAGTTAAGTGTTAGGGTTAAGTTAAGTGTTAGGGTTAAGTTAAGTGTTAGGGTTAGGGTTAGGGTTAAGTTAAGTGTTAGGGTTAGGGTTAAGTTAAGTGTTAGGGTTAAGTTAAGTGTTAGGGTTAGGGTTAGGGTTAGGGGTTAGGGTTAGGGTTAGGGTAAAGGGGATAAAAACTCAATCGGTTAGGATAAGGAACATAATCCCTTCTCCAATAGGAGGGGTTAGGGTTAGGGTTAGGGTAAAGGGGATAAAAACTCAATCGGGTACCCCTACCCAATTCTGTATCTCGGGAACGGAAGGTCGTAGAGAGTCGGGACCAAGTTCTACTAGGGGGTTTTTAGGGTCGCTGAGAACGCTGGTCTTTACCGCGAGTCTCTACGACTTTTCGTTCTCGAGATATCGCGAGATTTACCAATCCTGATGTTCGTATCTCTGGAACGAAAGGTCGTAGAGACTCGGGACCAAGACTGGCGTGTTCAGCGTCTCCAAAAACATGTACACGGAAGTTGTTTTCAAGTCAGTCCGACCTTCCGTTCCAAAGTTATAGTCAAAAATGTTCCCCCACTATATGTATATGGAAAAAAAAGTCTAAATGTCAGTGTTACGGTATGTGTTAGGGTTAGGGTATGTGTTAGGGTAAGGGTCATTAGGGTTAGGGTAAGGGTCCTAAGGGTTAAGGGTTAGGGTTAGGGTTAAGTTAAGTGTTAGGGTTAGGGTTAGGGTTAAGTTAAGTGTTAGGGTTAGGGTTAAGTTAAGTGTTAGGGTTAAGTTAAGTGTTAGGGTTAAGTTAAGTGTTAGGGTTAGGGTTAGGGTTAAGTTAAGTGTTAGGGTTAGGGTTAAGTTAAGTGTTAGGGTTAAGTTAAGTGTTAGGGTTAGGGTTAGGGTTAGGGGTTAGGGTTAGGGTTAGGGTAAAGGGGATAAAAACTCAATCGGTTAGGATAAGGAACATAATCCCTTCTCCAATAGGAGGGGTTAGGGTTAGGGTTAGGTAAAGGGGATAAAAACTCAATCGGGTACCCCTACCCAATTCTGTATCTCGGGAACGGAAGGTCGTAGAGAGTCGGGACCAAGTTCTACTAGGGGGTTTTTAGGGTCGCTGAGAACGCTGGTCTTTACCGCGAGTCTCTACGACTTTTCGTTCTCGAGATATCGCGAGATTTACCAATCCTGATGTTCGTATCTCTGGAACGAAAGGTCGTAGAGACTCGGGACCAAGACTGGCGTGTTCAGCGTCTCCAAAAACATGTACACGGAAGTTGTTTTCAAGTCAGTCCGACCTTCCGTTCCAAAGTTATAGTCAAAAATGTTCCCCCACTATATGTATATGGAAAAAAAAGTCTAAATGTCAGTGTTACGGTATGTGTTAGGGTTAGGGTATGTGTTAGGGTAAGGGTCATTAGGGTTAGGGTAAGGGTCCTAAGGGTTAAGGGTTAGGGTTGGGGTTAAGTTAAGTGTTAGGGTTAGGGTTAGGGTTAAGTTAAGTGTTAGGGTTAGGGTTAAGTTAAGTGTTAGGGTTAAGTTAAGTGTTAGGGTTAAGTTAAGTGTTAGGGTTAGGGTTAGGGTTAAGTTAAGTGTTAGGGTTAGGGTTAAGTTAAGTGTTAGGGTTAAGTTAAGTGTTAGGGTTAGGGTTAGGGTTAGGGGTTAGGGTTAGGGTTAGGGTAAAGGGGATAAAAACTCAATCGGTTAGGATAAGGAACATAATCCCTTCTCCAATAGGAGGGGTTAGGGTTAGGGTTAGGGTAAAGGGGATAAAAACTCAATCGGGTACCCCTACCCAATTCTGTATCTCGGGAACGGAAGGTCGTAGAGAGTCGGGACCAAGTTCTACTAGGGGGTTTTTAGGGTCGCTGAGAACGCTGGTCTTTACCGCGAGTCTCTACGACTTTTCGTTCTCGAGATATCGCGAGATTTACCAATCCTGATGTTCGTATCTCTGGAACGAAAGGTCGTAGAGACTCGGGACCAAGACTGGCGTGTTCAGCGTCTCCAAAAACATGTACACGGAAGTTGTTTTCAAGTCAGTCCGACCTTCCGTTCCAAAGTTATAGTCAAAAATGTTCCCCCACTATATGTATATGGAAAAAAAAGTCTAAATGTCAGTGTTACGGTATGTGTTAGGGTTAGGGTATGTGTTAGGGTAAGGGTCATTAGGGTTAGGGTAAGGGTCCTAAGGGTTAAGGGTTAGGGTTGGGGTTAAGTTAAGTGTTAGGGTTAGGGTTAGGGTTAAGTTAAGTGTTAGGGTTAGGGTTAAGTTAAGTGTTAGGGTTAAGTTAAGTGTTAGGGTTAAGTTAAGTGTTAGGGTTAGGGTTAGGGTTAAGTTAAGTGTTAGGGTTAGGGTTAAGTTAAGTGTTAGGGTTAAGTTAAGTGTTAGGGTTAGGGTTAGGGTTAGGGGTTAGGGTTAGGGTTAGGGTAAAGGGGATAAAAACTCAATCGGTTAGGATAAGGAACATAATCCCTTCTCCAATAGGAGGGGTTAGGGTTAGGGTTAGGGTAAAGGGGATAAAAACTCAATCGGGTACCCCTACCCAATTCTGTATCTCGGGAACGGAAGGTCGTAGAGAGTCGGGACCAAGTTCTACTAGGGGGTTTTTAGGGTCGCTGAGAACGCTGGTCTTTACCGCGAGTCTCTACGACTTTTCGTTCTCGAGATATCGCGAGATTTACCAATCCTGATGTTCGTATCTCTGGAACGAAAGGTCGTAGAGACTCGGGACCAAGACTGGCGTGTTCAGCGTCTCCAAAAACATGTACACGGAAGTTGTTTTCAAGTCAGTCCGACCTTCCGTTCCAAAGTTATAGTCAAAAATGTTCCCCCACTATATGTATATGGAAAAAAAAGTCTAAATGTCAGTGTTACGGTATGTGTTAGGGTTAGGGTATGTGTTAGGGTAAGGGTCATTAGGGTTAGGGTAAGGGTCCTAAGGGTTAAGGGTTAGGGTTAGGGTTAAGTTAAGTGTTAGGGTTAGGGTTAGGGTTAAGTTAAGTGTTAGGGTTAGGGTTAAGTTAAGTGTTAGGGTTAAGTTAAGTGTTAGGGTTAAGTTAAGTGTTAGGGTTAGGGTTAGGGTTAAGTTAAGTGTTAGGGTTAGGGTTAAGTTAAGTGTTAGGGTTAAGTTAAGTGTTAGGGTTAGGGTTAGGGTTAGGGGTTAGGGTTAGGGTTAGGGTAAAGGGGATAAAAACTCAATCGGTTAGGATAAGGAACATAATCCCTTCTCCAATAGGAGGGGTTAGGGTTAGGGTTAGGTAAAGGGGATAAAAACTCAATCGGGTACCCCTACCCAATTCTGTATCTCGGGAACGGAAGGTCGTAGAGAGTCGGGACCAAGTTCTACTAGGGGGTTTTTAGGGTCGCTGAGAACGCTGGTCTTTACCGCGAGTCTCTACGACTTTTCGTTCTCGAGATATCGCGAGATTTACCAATCCTGATGTTCGTATCTCTGGAACGAAAGGTCGTAGAGACTCGGGACCAAGACTGGCGTGTTCAGCGTCTCCAAAAACATGTACACGGAAGTTGTTTTCAAGTCAGTCCGACCTTCCGTTCCAAAGTTATAGTCAAAAATGTTCCCCCACTATATGTATATGGAAAAAAAAAGTCTAAATGTCAGTGTTACGGTATGTGTTAGGGTTAGGGTATGTGTTAGGGTAAGGGTCATTAGGGTTAGGGTAAGGGTCCTAAGGGTTAAGGGTTAGGGTTGGGGTTAAGTTAAGTGTTAGGGTTAGGGTTAGGGTTAAGTTAAGTGTTAGGGTTAGGGTTAAGTTAAGTGTTAGGGTTAAGTTAAGTGTTAGGGTTAAGTTAAGTGTTAGGGTTAGGGTTAGGGTTAAGTTAAGTGTTAGGGTTAGGGTTAAGTTAAGTGTTAGGGTTAAGTTAAGTGTTAGGGTTAGGGTTAGGGTTAGGGGTTAGGGTTAGGGTTAGGGTAAAGGGGATAAAAACTCAATCGGTTAGGATAAGGAACATAATCCCTTCTCCAATAGGAGGGGTTAGGGTTAGGGTTAGGGTAAAGGGGATAAAAACTCAATCGGGTACCCCTACCCAATTCTGTATCTCGGGAACGGAAGGTCGTAGAGAGTCGGGACCAAGTTCTACTAGGGGGTTTTTAGGGTCGCTGAGAACGCTGGTCTTTACCGCGAGTCTCTACGACTTTTCGTTCTCGAGATATCGCGAGATTTACCAATCCTGATGTTCGTATCTCTGGAACGAAAGGTCGTAGAGACTCGGGACCAAGACTGGCGTGTTCAGCGTCTCCAAAAACATGTACACGGAAGTTGTTTTCAAGTCAGTCCGACCTTCCGTTCCAAAGTTATAGTCAAAAATGTTCCCCCACTATATGTATATGGAAAAAAAAAGTCTAAATGTCAGTGTTACGGTATGTGTTAGGGTTAGGGTATGTGTTAGGGTAAGGGTCATTAGGGTTAGGGTAAGGGTCCTAAGGGTTAAGGGTTAGGGTTAGGGTTAAGTTAAGTGTTAGGGTTAGGGTTAGGGTTAAGTTAAGTGTTAGGGTTAGGGTTAAGTTAAGTGTTAGGGTTAAGTTAAGTGTTAGGGTTAAGTTAAGTGTTAGGGTTAGGGTTAGGGTTAAGTTAAGTGTTAGGGTTAGGGTTAAGTTAAGTGTTAGGGTTAAGTTAAGTGTTAGGGTTAGGGTTAGGGTTAGGGGTTAGGGTTAGGGTTAGGGTAAAGGGGATAAAAACTCAATCGGTTAGGATAAGGAACATAATCCCTTCTCCAATAGGAGGGGTTAGGGTTAGGGTTAGGTAAAGGGGATAAAAACTCAATCGGGTACCCCTACCCAATTCTGTATCTCGGGAACGGAAGGTCGTAGAGAGTCGGGACCAAGTTCTACTAGGGGGTTTTTAGGGTCGCTGAGAACGCTGGTCTTTACCGCGAGTCTCTACGACTTTTCGTTCTCGAGATATCGCGAGATTTACCAATCCTGATGTTCGTATCTCTGGAACGAAAGGTCGTAGAGACTCGGGACCAAGACTGGCGTGTTCAGCGTCTCCAAAAACATGTACACGGAAGTTGTTTTCAAGTCAGTCCGACCTTCCGTTCCAAAGTTATAGTCAAAAATGTTCCCCCACTATATGTATATGGAAAAAAAAGTCTAAATGTCAGTGTTACGGTATGTGTTAGGGTTAGGGTATGTGTTAGGGTAAGGGTCATTAGGGTTAGGGTAAGGGTCCTAAGGGTTAAGGGTTAGGGTTGGGGTTAAGTTAAGTGTTAGGGTTAGGGTTAGGGTTAAGTTAAGTGTTAGGGTTAGGGTTAAGTTAAGTGTTAGGGTTAAGTTAAGTGTTAGGGTTAAGTTAAGTGTTAGGGTTAGGGTTAGGGTTAAGTTAAGTGTTAGGGTTAGGGTTAAGTTAAGTGTTAGGGTTAAGTTAAGTGTTAGGGTTAGGGTTAGGGTTAGGGGTTAGGGTTAGGGTTAGGGTAAAGGGGATAAAAACTCAATCGGTTAGGATAAGGAACATAATCCCTTCTCCAATAGGAGGGGTTAGGGTTAGGGTTAGGTAAAGGGGATAAAAACTCAATCGGGTACCCCTACCCAATTCTGTATCTCGGGAACGGAAGGTCGTAGAGAGTCGGGACCAAGTTCTACTAGGGGGTTTTTAGGGTCGCTGAGAACGCTGGTCTTTACCGCGAGTCTCTACGACTTTTCGTTCTCGAGATATCGCGAGATTTACCAATCCTGATGTTCGTATCTCTGGAACGAAAGGTCGTAGAGACTCGGGACCAAGACTGGCGTGTTCAGCGTCTCCAAAAACATGTACACGGAAGTTGTTTTCAAGTCAGTCCGACCTTCCGTTCCAAAGTTATAGTCAAAAATGTTCCCCCACTATATGTATATGGAAAAAAAAAGTCTAAATGTCAGTGTTACGGTATGTGTTAGGGTTAGGGTATGTGTTAGGGTAAGGGTCATTAGGGTTAGGGTAAGGGTCCTAAGGGTTAAGGGTTAGGGTTGGGGTTAAGTTAAGTGTTAGGGTTAGGGTTAGGGTTAAGTTAAGTGTTAGGGTTAGGGTTAAGTTAAGTGTTAGGGTTAAGTTAAGTGTTAGGGTTAAGTTAAGTGTTAGGGTTAGGGTTAGGGTTAAGTTAAGTGTTAGGGTTAGGGTTAAGTTAAGTGTTAGGGTTAAGTTAAGTGTTAGGGTTAGGGTTAGGGTTAGGGGTTAGGGTTAGGGTTAGGGTAAAGGGGATAAAAACTCAATCGGTTAGGATAAGGAACATAATCCCTTCTCCAATAGGAGGGGTTAGGGTTAGGGTTAGGGTAAAGGGGATAAAAACTCAATCGGGTACCCCTACCCAATTCTGTATCTCGGGAACGGAAGGTCGTAGAGAGTCGGGACCAAGTTCTACTAGGGGGTTTTTAGGGTCGCTGAGAACGCTGGTCTTTACCGCGAGTCTCTACGACTTTTCGTTCTCGAGATATCGCGAGATTTACCAATCCTGATGTTCGTATCTCTGGAACGAAAGGTCGTAGAGACTCGGGACCAAGACTGGCGTGTTCAGCGTCTCCAAAAACATGTACACGGAAGTTGTTTTCAAGTCAGTCCGACCTTCCGTTCCAAAGTTATAGTCAAAAATGTTCCCCCACTATATGTATATGGAAAAAAAAGTCTAAATGTCAGTGTTACGGTATGTGTTAGGGTTAGGGTATGTGTTAGGGTAAGGGTCATTAGGGTTAGGGTAAGGGTCCTAAGGGTTAAGGGTTAGGGTTAGGGTTAAGTTAAGTGTTAGGGTTAGGGTTAGGGTTAAGTTAAGTGTTAGGGTTAGGGTTAAGTTAAGTGTTAGGGTTAAGTTAAGTGTTAGGGTTAAGTTAAGTGTTAGGGTTAGGGTTAGGGTTAAGTTAAGTGTTAGGGTTAGGGTTAAGTTAAGTGTTAGGGTTAAGTTAAGTGTTAGGGTTAGGGTTAGGGTTAGGGGTTAGGGTTAGGGTTAGGGTAAAGGGGATAAAAACTCAATCGGTTAGGATAAGGAACATAATCCCTTCTCCAATAGGAGGGGTTAGGGTTAGGGTTAGGGTAAAGGGGATAAAAACTCAATCGGGTACCCCTACCCAATTCTGTATCTCGGGAACGGAAGGTCGTAGAGAGTCGGGACCAAGTTCTACTAGGGGGTTTTTAGGGTCGCTGAGAACGCTGGTCTTTACCGCGAGTCTCTACGACTTTTCGTTCTCGAGATATCGCGAGATTTACCAATCCTGATGTTCGTATCTCTGGAACGAAAGGTCGTAGAGACTCGGGACCAAGACTGGCGTGTTCAGCGTCTCCAAAAACATGTACACGGAAGTTGTTTTCAAGTCAGTCCGACCTTCCGTTCCAAAGTTATAGTCAAAAATGTTCCCCCACTATATGTATATGGAAAAAAAAGTCTAAATGTCAGTGTTACGGTATGTGTTAGGGTTAGGGTATGTGTTAGGGTAAGGGTCATTAGGGTTAGGGTAAGGGTCCTAAGGGTTAAGGGTTAGGGTTAGGGTTAAGTTAAGTGTTAGGGTTAGGGTTAGGGTTAAGTTAAGTGTTAGGGTTAGGGTTAAGTTAAGTGTTAGGGTTAAGTTAAGTGTTAGGGTTAAGTTAAGTGTTAGGGTTAGGGTTAGGGTTAAGTTAAGTGTTAGGGTTAGGGTTAAGTTAAGTGTTAGGGTTAAGTTAAGTGTTAGGGTTAGGGTTAGGGTTAGGGGTTAGGGTTAGGGTTAGGGTAAAGGGGATAAAAACTCAATCGGTTAGGATAAGGAACATAATCCCTTCTCCAATAGGAGGGGTTAGGGTTAGGGTTAGGTAAAGGGGATAAAAACTCAATCGGGTACCCCTACCCAATTCTGTATCTCGGGAACGGAAGGTCGTAGAGAGTCGGGACCAAGTTCTACTAGGGGGTTTTTAGGGTCGCTGAGAACGCTGGTCTTTACCGCGAGTCTCTACGACTTTTCGTTCTCGAGATATCGCGAGATTTACCAATCCTGATGTTCGTATCTCTGGAACGAAAGGTCGTAGAGACTCGGGACCAAGACTGGCGTGTTCAGCGTCTCCAAAAACATGTACACGGAAGTTGTTTTCAAGTCAGTCCGACCTTCCGTTCCAAAGTTATAGTCAAAAATGTTCCCCCACTATATGTATATGGAAAAAAAAGTCTAAATGTCAGTGTTACGGTATGTGTTAGGGTTAGGGTATGTGTTAGGGTAAGGGTCATTAGGGTTAGGGTAAGGGTCCTAAGGGTTAAGGGTTAGGGTTGGGGTTAAGTTAAGTGTTAGGGTTAGGGTTAGGGTTAAGTTAAGTGTTAGGGTTAGGGTTAAGTTAAGTGTTAGGGTTAAGTTAAGTGTTAGGGTTAAGTTAAGTGTTAGGGTTAGGGTTAGGGTTAAGTTAAGTGTTAGGGTTAGGGTTAAGTTAAGTGTTAGGGTTAAGTTAAGTGTTAGGGTTAGGGTTAGGGTTAGGGGTTAGGGTTAGGGTTAGGGTAAAGGGGATAAAAACTCAATCGGTTAGGATAAGGAACATAATCCCTTCTCCAATAGGAGGGGTTAGGGTTAGGGTTAGGGTAAAGGGGATAAAAACTCAATCGGGTACCCCTACCCAATTCTGTATCTCGGGAACGGAAGGTCGTAGAGAGTCGGGACCAAGTTCTACTAGGGGGTTTTTAGGGTCGCTGAGAACGCTGGTCTTTACCGCGAGTCTCTACGACTTTTCGTTCTCGAGATATCGCGAGATTTACCAATCCTGATGTTCGTATCTCTGGAACGAAAGGTCGTAGAGACTCGGGACCAAGACTGGCGTGTTCAGCGTCTCCAAAAACATGTACACGGAAGTTGTTTTCAAGTCAGTCCGACCTTCCGTTCCAAAGTTATAGTCAAAAATGTTCCCCCACTATATGTATATGGAAAAAAAAGTCTAAATGTCAGTGTTACGGTATGTGTTAGGGTTAGGGTATGTGTTAGGGTAAGGGTCATTAGGGTTAGGGTAAGGGTCCTAAGGGTTAAGGGTTAGGGTTGGGGTTAAGTTAAGTGTTAGGGTTAGGGTTAGGGTTAAGTTAAGTGTTAGGGTTAGGGTTAAGTTAAGTGTTAGGGTTAAGTTAAGTGTTAGGGTTAAGTTAAGTGTTAGGGTTAGGGTTAGGGTTAAGTTAAGTGTTAGGGTTAGGGTTAAGTTAAGTGTTAGGGTTAAGTTAAGTGTTAGGGTTAGGGTTAGGGTTAGGGGTTAGGGTTAGGGTTAGGGTAAAGGGGATAAAAACTCAATCGGTTAGGATAAGGAACATAATCCCTTCTCCAATAGGAGGGGTTAGGGTTAGGGTTAGGGTAAAGGGGATAAAAACTCAATCGGGTACCCCTACCCAATTCTGTATCTCGGGAACGGAAGGTCGTAGAGAGTCGGGACCAAGTTCTACTAGGGGGTTTTTAGGGTCGCTGAGAACGCTGGTCTTTACCGCGAGTCTCTACGACTTTTCGTTCTCGAGATATCGCGAGATTTACCAATCCTGATGTTCGTATCTCTGGAACGAAAGGTCGTAGAGACTCGGGACCAAGACTGGCGTGTTCAGCGTCTCCAAAAACATGTACACGGAAGTTGTTTTCAAGTCAGTCCGACCTTCCGTTCCAAAGTTATAGTCAAAAATGTTCCCCCACTATATGTATATGGAAAAAAAAAGTCTAAATGTCAGTGTTACGGTATGTGTTAGGGTTAGGGTATGTGTTAGGGTAAGGGTCATTAGGGTTAGGGTAAGGGTCCTAAGGGTTAAGGGTTAGGGTTAGGGTTAAGTTAAGTGTTAGGGTTAGGGTTAGGGTTAAGTTAAGTGTTAGGGTTAGGGTTAAGTTAAGTGTTAGGGTTAAGTTAAGTGTTAGGGTTAAGTTAAGTGTTAGGGTTAGGGTTAGGGTTAAGTTAAGTGTTAGGGTTAGGGTTAAGTTAAGTGTTAGGGTTAAGTTAAGTGTTAGGGTTAGGGTTAGGGTTAGGGGTTAGGGTTAGGGTTAGGGTAAAGGGGATAAAAACTCAATCGGTTAGGATAAGGAACATAATCCCTTCTCCAATAGGAGGGGTTAGGGTTAGGGTTAGGTAAAGGGGATAAAAACTCAATCGGGTACCCCTACCCAATTCTGTATCTCGGGAACGGAAGGTCGTAGAGAGTCGGGACCAAGTTCTACTAGGGGGTTTTTAGGGTCGCTGAGAACGCTGGTCTTTACCGCGAGTCTCTACGACTTTTCGTTCTCGAGATATCGCGAGATTTACCAATCCTGATGTTCGTATCTCTGGAACGAAAGGTCGTAGAGACTCGGGACCAAGACTGGCGTGTTCAGCGTCTCCAAAAACATGTACACGGAAGTTGTTTTCAAGTCAGTCCGACCTTCCGTTCCAAAGTTATAGTCAAAAATGTTCCCCCACTATATGTATATGGAAAAAAAAGTCTAAATGTCAGTGTTACGGTATGTGTTAGGGTTAGGGTATGTGTTAGGGTAAGGGTCATTAGGGTTAGGGTAAGGGTCCTAAGGGTTAAGGGTTAGGGTTGGGGTTAAGTTAAGTGTTAGGGTTAGGGTTAGGGTTAAGTTAAGTGTTAGGGTTAGGGTTAAGTTAAGTGTTAGGGTTAAGTTAAGTGTTAGGGTTAAGTTAAGTGTTAGGGTTAGGGTTAGGGTTAAGTTAAGTGTTAGGGTTAGGGTTAAGTTAAGTGTTAGGGTTAAGTTAAGTGTTAGGGTTAGGGTTAGGGTTAGGGGTTAGGGTTAGGGTTAGGGTAAAGGGGATAAAAACTCAATCGGTTAGGATAAGGAACATAATCCCTTCTCCAATAGGAGGGGTTAGGGTTAGGGTTAGGGTAAAGGGGATAAAAACTCAATCGGGTACCCCTACCCAATTCTGTATCTCGGGAACGGAAGGTCGTAGAGAGTCGGGACCAAGTTCTACTAGGGGGTTTTTAGGGTCGCTGAGAACGCTGGTCTTTACCGCGAGTCTCTACGACTTTTCGTTCTCGAGATATCGCGAGATTTACCAATCCTGATGTTCGTATCTCTGGAACGAAAGGTCGTAGAGACTCGGGACCAAGACTGGCGTGTTCAGCGTCTCCAAAAACATGTACACGGAAGTTGTTTTCAAGTCAGTCCGACCTTCCGTTCCAAAGTTATAGTCAAAAATGTTCCCCCACTATATGTATATGGAAAAAAAAGTCTAAATGTCAGTGTTACGGTATGTGTTAGGGTTAGGGTATGTGTTAGGGTAAGGGTCATTAGGGTTAGGGTAAGGGTCCTAAGGGTTAAGGGTTAGGGTTAGGGTTAAGTTAAGTGTTAGGGTTAGGGTTAGGGTTAAGTTAAGTGTTAGGGTTAGGGTTAAGTTAAGTGTTAGGGTTAAGTTAAGTGTTAGGGTTAAGTTAAGTGTTAGGGTTAGGGTTAGGGTTAAGTTAAGTGTTAGGGTTAGGGTTAAGTTAAGTGTTAGGGTTAAGTTAAGTGTTAGGGTTAGGGTTAGGGTTAGGGGTTAGGGTTAGGGTTAGGGTAAAGGGGATAAAAACTCAATCGGTTAGGATAAGGAACATAATCCCTTCTCCAATAGGAGGGGTTAGGGTTAGGGTTAGGTAAAGGGGATAAAAACTCAATCGGGTACCCCTACCCAATTCTGTATCTCGGGAACGGAAGGTCGTAGAGAGTCGGGACCAAGTTCTACTAGGGGGTTTTTAGGGTCGCTGAGAACGCTGGTCTTTACCGCGAGTCTCTACGACTTTTCGTTCTCGAGATATCGCGAGATTTACCAATCCTGATGTTCGTATCTCTGGAACGAAAGGTCGTAGAGACTCGGGACCAAGACTGGCGTGTTCAGCGTCTCCAAAAACATGTACACGGAAGTTGTTTTCAAGTCAGTCCGACCTTCCGTTCCAAAGTTATAGTCAAAAATGTTCCCCCACTATATGTATATGGAAAAAAAAGTCTAAATGTCAGTGTTACGGTATGTGTTAGGGTTAGGGTATGTGTTAGGGTAAGGGTCATTAGGGTTAGGGTAAGGGTCCTAAGGGTTAAGGGTTAGGGTTGGGGTTAAGTTAAGTGTTAGGGTTAGGGTTAGGGTTAAGTTAAGTGTTAGGGTTAGGGTTAAGTTAAGTGTTAGGGTTAAGTTAAGTGTTAGGGTTAAGTTAAGTGTTAGGGTTAGGGTTAGGGTTAAGTTAAGTGTTAGGGTTAGGGTTAAGTTAAGTGTTAGGGTTAAGTTAAGTGTTAGGGTTAGGGTTAGGGTTAGGGGTTAGGGTTAGGGTTAGGGTAAAGGGGATAAAAACTCAATCGGTTAGGATAAGGAACATAATCCCTTCTCCAATAGGAGGGGTTAGGGTTAGGGTTAGGGTAAAGGGGATAAAAACTCAATCGGGTACCCCTACCCAATTCTGTATCTCGGGAACGGAAGGTCGTAGAGAGTCGGGACCAAGTTCTACTAGGGGGTTTTTAGGGTCGCTGAGAACGCTGGTCTTTACCGCGAGTCTCTACGACTTTTCGTTCTCGAGATATCGCGAGATTTACCAATCCTGATGTTCGTATCTCTGGAACGAAAGGTCGTAGAGACTCGGGACCAAGACTGGCGTGTTCAGCGTCTCCAAAAACATGTACACGGAAGTTGTTTTCAAGTCAGTCCGACCTTCCGTTCCAAAGTTATAGTCAAAAATGTTCCCCCACTATATGTATATGGAAAAAAAAGTCTAAATGTCAGTGTTACGGTATGTGTTAGGGTTAGGGTATGTGTTAGGGTAAGGGTCATTAGGGTTAGGGTAAGGGTCCTAAGGGTTAAGGGTTAGGGTTAGGGTTAAGTTAAGTGTTAGGGTTAGGGTTAGGGTTAAGTTAAGTGTTAGGGTTAGGGTTAAGTTAAGTGTTAGGGTTAAGTTAAGTGTTAGGGTTAAGTTAAGTGTTAGGGTTAGGGTTAGGGTTAAGTTAAGTGTTAGGGTTAGGGTTAAGTTAAGTGTTAGGGTTAAGTTAAGTGTTAGGGTTAGGGTTAGGGTTAGGGGTTAGGGTTAGGGTTAGGGTAAAGGGGATAAAAACTCAATCGGTTAGGATAAGGAACATAATCCCTTCTCCAATAGGAGGGGTTAGGGTTAGGGTTAGGGTAAAGGGGATAAAAACTCAATCGGGTACCCCTACCCAATTCTGTATCTCGGGAACGGAAGGTCGTAGAGAGTCGGGACCAAGTTCTACTAGGGGGCTTTTAGGGTTAGGCTAGGGTTAGGGTTAGGGTTAGGCTAGGGTTAGGGTTAGGGTTAGGGTTAGGGTTAGGGTTAGGGTTAGGGTTAGGGGTCAGGGTTAGGGTTAGGGTTAGGGTTAGGGCTAGGGCTAGGGCTAGGCCAGGCTAGGGTTAGGGTTAGGGTTAGGCCAGGCTAGGGTTAGGGTTAGGGTTAGGGTTAGGCTTAGGGTTAGGGCTAGGGCTAGGGTTAGGGCTAGGGTTAGGGCCAGGGGTTAGGGTTAGGGTTAGGGTTAGGGTTAGGGCCAGGCCAGGCTAGGGGTTAGGGTTAGGGTTAGGCTTAGGGCTAGGGTAGGCCAGGCTAGGGTTAGGGTTAGGGTTAGGGTTAGGGTTAGGGCTAGGGTTAGGGTTCAGGCTAGGGTTAGGCTTAGGGTTAGGGTTAGGGTTAGGGCTAGGGTAGGCCAGGCTAGGGTCAGGGCTAGGGTAGGGTTAGGGTAGGGTTAGGCTTAGGCTAGGGTTAGGGTTAGGGTTAGGGTTAGGGTTAGGGTTAGGCCAGGCCAGGGTTAGGGTTAGGGGGTTAGGGTTAGGGTTAGGGTTAGGGTTAGGGTTAGGGTTAGAGGGTAGGGTTAGGCTTAGGGTTAGGCTAGGCTTAGGGTTAGGGCTAGGGTTAGGGTTAGGGTTAGGGTTAGGGTTAGGGGTTAGGGTTAGGGTTAGGGTTAGGGTTAGGGTAGGGTTAGGGTTAGGGTTTAGGGTTAGGGTTAGGGTTAGGGTTAGGGTTAGGGTTAGGGGTTAGGGGTTAGGGTTAGGGTTAGGGTTAGGGTTAGGGGTTAGGGTTAGGGTTAGGGTTAGGGTTAGGTAAAGGGGATAAAAACTCAATCGGGTACCCCTACCCAATTCTGTATCTCGGGAACGGAAGGTCGTAGAGAGTCGGGACCAAGTTCTACTAGGGGGTTTTTAGGGTCGCTGAGAACGCTGGTCTTTACCGCGAGTCTCTACGACTTTTCGTTCTCGAGATATCGCGAGATTTACCAATCCTGATGTTCGTATCTCTGGAACGAAAGGTCGTAGAGACTCGGGACCAAGACTGGCGTGTTCAGCGTCTCCAAAAACATGTACACGGAAGTTGTTTTCAAGTCAGTCCGACCTTCCGTTCCAAAGTTATAGTCAAAAATGTTCCCCCACTATATGTATATGGAAAAAAAAGTCTAAATGTCAGTGTTACGGTATGTGTTAGGGTTAGGGTATGTGTTAGGGTAAGGGTCATTAGGGTTAGGGTAAGGGTCCTAAGGGTTAAGGGTTAGGGTTGGGGTTAAGTTAAGTGTTAGGGTTAGGGTTAGGGTTAAGTTAAGTGTTAGGGTTAGGGTTAAGTTAAGTGTTAGGGTTAAGTTAAGTGTTAGGGTTAAGTTAAGTGTTAGGGTTAGGGTTAGGGTTAAGTTAAGTGTTAGGGTTAGGGTTAAGTTAAGTGTTAGGGTTAAGTTAAGTGTTAGGGTTAGGGTTAGGGTTAGGGGTTAGGGTTAGGGTTAGGGTAAAGGGGATAAAAACTCAATCGGTTAGGATAAGGAACATAATCCCTTCTCCAATAGGAGGGGTTAGGGTTAGGGTTAGGGTAAAGGGGATAAAAACTCAATCGGGTACCCCTACCCAATTCTGTATCTCGGGAACGGAAGGTCGTAGAGAGTCGGGACCAAGTTCTACTAGGGGGTTTTTAGGGTCGCTGAGAACGCTGGTCTTTACCGCGAGTCTCTACGACTTTTCGTTCTCGAGATATCGCGAGATTTACCAATCCTGATGTTCGTATCTCTGGAACGAAAGGTCGTAGAGACTCGGGACCAAGACTGGCGTGTTCAGCGTCTCCAAAAACATGTACACGGAAGTTGTTTTCAAGTCAGTCCGACCTTCCGTTCCAAAGTTATAGTCAAAAATGTTCCCCCACTATATGTATATGGAAAAAAAAGTCTAAATGTCAGTGTTACGGTATGTGTTAGGGTTAGGGTATGTGTTAGGGTAAGGGTCATTAGGGTTAGGGTAAGGGTCCTAAGGGTTAAGGGTTAGGGTTAGGGTTAAGTTAAGTGTTAGGGTTAGGGTTAGGGTTAAGTTAAGTGTTAGGGTTAGGGTTAAGTTAAGTGTTAGGGTTAAGTTAAGTGTTAGGGTTAAGTTAAGTGTTAGGGTTAGGGTTAGGGTTAAGTTAAGTGTTAGGGTTAGGGTTAAGTTAAGTGTTAGGGTTAAGTTAAGTGTTAGGGTTAGGGTTAGGGTTAGGGGTTAGGGTTAGGGTTAGGGTAAAGGGGATAAAAACTCAATCGGTTAGGATAAGGAACATAATCCCTTCTCCAATAGGAGGGGTTAGGGTTAGGGTTAGGTAAAGGGGATAAAAACTCAATCGGGTACCCCTACCCAATTCTGTATCTCGGGAACGGAAGGTCGTAGAGAGTCGGGACCAAGTTCTACTAGGGGGTTTTTAGGGTCGCTGAGAACGCTGGTCTTTACCGCGAGTCTCTACGACTTTTCGTTCTCGAGATATCGCGAGATTTACCAATCCTGATGTTCGTATCTCTGGAACGAAAGGTCGTAGAGACTCGGGACCAAGACTGGCGTGTTCAGCGTCTCCAAAAACATGTACACGGAAGTTGTTTTCAAGTCAGTCCGACCTTCCGTTCCAAAGTTATAGTCAAAAATGTTCCCCCACTATATGTATATGGAAAAAAAAGTCTAAATGTCAGTGTTACGGTATGTGTTAGGGTTAGGGTATGTGTTAGGGTAAGGGTCATTAGGGTTAGGGTAAGGGTCCTAAGGGTTAAGGGTTAGGGTTGGGGTTAAGTTAAGTGTTAGGGTTAGGGTTAGGGTTAAGTTAAGTGTTAGGGTTAGGGTTAAGTTAAGTGTTAGGGTTAAGTTAAGTGTTAGGGTTAAGTTAAGTGTTAGGGTTAGGGTTAGGGTTAAGTTAAGTGTTAGGGTTAGGGTTAAGTTAAGTGTTAGGGTTAAGTTAAGTGTTAGGGTTAGGGTTAGGGTTAGGGGTTAGGGTTAGGGTTAGGGTAAAGGGGATAAAAACTCAATCGGTTAGGATAAGGAACATAATCCCTTCTCCAATAGGAGGGGTTAGGGTTAGGGTTAGGGTAAAGGGGATAAAAACTCAATCGGGTACCCCTACCCAATTCTGTATCTCGGGAACGGAAGGTCGTAGAGAGTCGGGACCAAGTTCTACTAGGGGGTTTTAGGGTCGCTGAGAACGCTGGTCTTTACCGCGAGTCTCTACGACTTTTCGTTCTCGAGATATCGCGAGATTTACCAATCCTGATGTTCGTATCTCTGGAACGAAAGGTCGTAGAGACTCGGGACCAAGACTGGCGTGTTCAGCGTCTCCAAAAACATGTACACGGAAGTTGTTTTCAAGTCAGTCCGACCTTCCGTTCCAAAGTTATAGTCAAAAATGTTCCCCCACTATATGTATATGGAAAAAAAAAGTCTAAATGTCAGTGTTACGGTATGTGTTAGGGTTAGGGTATGTGTTAGGGTAAGGGTCATTAGGGTTAGGGTAAGGGTCCTAAGGGTTAAGGGTTAGGGTTAGGGTTAAGTTAAGTGTTAGGGTTAGGGTTAGGGTTAAGTTAAGTGTTAGGGTTAGGGTTAAGTTAAGTGTTAGGGTTAAGTTAAGTGTTAGGGTTAAGTTAAGTGTTAGGGTTAGGGTTAGGGTTAAGTTAAGTGTTAGGGTTAGGGTTAAGTTAAGTGTTAGGGTTAAGTTAAGTGTTAGGGTTAGGGTTAGGGTTAGGGGTTAGGGTTAGGGTTAGGGTAAAGGGGATAAAAACTCAATCGGTTAGGATAAGGAACATAATCCCTTCTCCAATAGGAGGGGTTAGGGTTAGGGTTAGGTAAAGGGGATAAAAACTCAATCGGGTACCCCTACCCAATTCTGTATCTCGGGAACGGAAGGTCGTAGAGAGTCGGGACCAAGTTCTACTAGGGGGTTTTAGGGTCGCTGAGAACGCTGGTCTTTACCGCGAGTCTCTACGACTTTTCGTTCTCGAGATATCGCGAGATTTACCAATCCTGATGTTCGTATCTCTGGAACGAAAGGTCGTAGAGACTCGGGACCAAGACTGGCGTGTTCAGCGTCTCCAAAAACATGTACACGGAAGTTGTTTTCAAGTCAGTCCGACCTTCCGTTCCAAAGTTATAGTCAAAAATGTTCCCCCACTATATGTATATGGAAAAAAAAGTCTAAATGTCAGTGTTACGGTATGTGTTAGGGTTAGGGTATGTGTTAGGG
>CAMQGK010000240.1:715000-810979 GCA_947000775.1 Pterois miles | reverse complement strand
TGCCCCAACAAAGGAAAGGAAGAAAAGAGTTGCAAGCGAGTAAATATGGGTGCAAACAATGCACAGTTTTAGACATTAAAGAAAGTAGTTTTGCAAATGTTTTATGGGTAAAGAAATACATTTGTTAGACCTCAAGGAGAGACACAATGCGTTTGAGTAACAGTCAATGTCAATGTGCACCATTTAGTTTGAACTGAATATGAGTCAACAACTCAACAAAATTACAAACATAACACTAATCCTGTGTCTATTGTAATTGATGACCCAATATAAAATTTAAACATAGCATTACACTGGGTGAAAAATAACCAACCTTACTGGTTTAATTTATGACCCAACATATGACACCGTTACTGGGCAAAAATAACCAACCAACCAAATAACCTGAATAAATCGTTTTTGGTTGTGATTGATGACCCAGTGGTTTTTATGCTACCCAGTACTGGGCACCACAATTGCCCCAAATTGGGTTACAACTGACCCACAATTTTTTAGTGTGCAACTTTGGGATAAAGACCATAATCTATTAGTTATAATAGTTATGACCAAGATAATTTCATAGTTTACTGTTTTATATGATATATATGCCAATATGAGTCAATAATCCAACAGATATACAAATTTAACACTAAACCTGGGTCTAATTTAATCGATGACACAATATAGAAATTAAACATTGCGTTACACTGGGTGAAAAATAATCAGGTTGTTTGGTTTAATTTGTGACCTAACAGAAATGTAAATATAACACCGTTACTGGGTCAGAATGACCACATATTGGTATGGCTGAATAACCCAAATGGAAATGACACAAATAACACTAATCCATATTTGGGTGTACTTGGTGACCCAGTGGTTTTTATGCTAATGGTACTGGGTAGATTTTACCTGGTACTGGGTCTGTATTGACCCAGTACTGGGTACCACAATTGCCCCAAATTGGGTTACAATTGACCCACTATTTTTTAGTGTGCACCTTTGGGATGAAGGGCATAATTCATTTGTTATGATAGTTATAACAAGATAATTTCACTATCATTTCGCTGTTTTAAAATGATACACATGCTATCTAAAGTTGCAGTGGTTCCGATTTCTCTCTGGTTGCTTGTGTTCACGGGAAGCACTTTTTAATAAGACTGGTCCCAGAGATTCATTGAAATGATACCATTCATCGGTCTGCAACCACTTATCCCGTTTGGGGTCCCAGGGGGTCGGGGGTCAGGAGCTGGTACAGCCTGGACAGGTCGCCAGTCCATCACAGGGACAGACAACCATTCATGCTCACATTCACACCTACAGGCAATTTAGAGTCATCAACTAACCTGCATGTCTTTGGACTGTGGGAGGAGGCCGGAGCACCTGGAGAAAACCCACGCTGACATGGGGAGAACATGCAATCTCCAACAGAAAAGCCGCAAGTCGGATTTGAACCTGAAACCTGCTGTGAGGCGACAGTGCTACAACCACTGCACCACCTCAGTAGTGTGGAAAGGAGGTCGTGTTGCTCTGGCTCTATCTGTGTGACGACACCGAGATGCTGACTGACATTATTCTGGATCCATTTTCTCCAACTATTGTGGTCACATTATATGTAATTTTTGTCATATGGATGGTCAGTGTTGTATTTTCATTATGTTGTTACATAGCATCTATTGCATGTCTGTCCATCCTAGAAGGGGGATCCCTCCTCTTTTTGCTCTTTCTGAGGTTTCTTCCATTTTTTCTTTTTTTCCCTGTTTTTCCCTGTCCCTGGGGGCGGCAGTAGCTCAGTCTGTAGGGAGTTGGCTTGGGAACCGGAGGGTCACCGGTTCAAGTCCCGACATGGACCAAGAACTGAGCGTGAACTGGTAGCTGGAGAGGTGCCAGTTTACCTCTTGGGCACTGCCGAGGTGCCCCTGAGCAAGGCACCAAACCCCCAACTGCTCAGGGCGCTTGTCAGGAGCAGCCCCCTCACTCTGACACCTCTCCAATTGTTGCATGTATATGGACCTGTTTGTGCATGTGTGTGTATAAGTTAACAGAGTGAAAAAATTGAATTTCCCCTAGCGGGACTAATAAAGGACTATCTTCTTCTTCTTCTTCTTCTTCTTAAAAGGGTTTTTTTTGGTTGGGGAGTTTTTCCTTAACCGATGACAGGGTTGTTAAAGTACAAAGGGTGTCGTATCTTGTACAGATTGTAAAGCCCCCTGAGGTAAAATTGTGATTTGTGATTTTGGGCTATACAGAATAAACAGACTTGACACCATGCAGCCCATCCAAATCAGACCTGTATCAGAAATGCAGCAGAAAACTGAAAAATCCTCAAAACTACACTTCCTCTTCTAATGCCCAGGCTGGATATCGTCTGTGTTACATGAAATACATGCACTGTTTCCTATGGGTTCACATTTAAATCCGACTTGGAAGAGGAAACTACTGAACGGACACCTTTCAGGTGTGTAAGTGTGTGTTTGTGTGTGTGTACCTCTGCTTTGAGCCTCTCGATTTCTGTGTCCTGGTCTTCCAGCTGAGTGCGCAGCTGATTGGCCGCCACCTTCTCAGTCTCCACGATCTGTAGAAGGTGGATGTATTTCTGCATCAGCACCTCTCGTTCAGTGATGATATCAGAATAACTGAAAAAACAGAGAAGTCCATAAATAGATTATAGTTATTATTAGGGCTTGTCAATGGATGAAAACATTTAAACGCAATTAATCGCATGTTTATACATAGTTAATCACAATTAATTGCAAATGAATCACATTTCACTCGCTAGCTTGCCAAATTGTTAGCCTCTGTGGCTTCTAGACACCATCAGTTTTGTATTGCTTATAATATACATAATGTACACGACTTCCCATGTTGTGAATACAAGCTCGCAAGTTTCATTTCAAGGCACAAGTCAAGACCAAGAGTCCCACACTGCATGACACACAATAAAATGTGGAACATGCAAACAACAGCCACTCCTATCTGAGAGATCTACATTTCTACAGAAAACAAATAAAAACTCCTCTTCATTCGCCCCTTTCATTGTCATATACTGTTTATGTGTGTATGTCGAAGTTTACCATGACATGTGTCGATAAAATAATCAAAAGCCTTTGTAGAGGTGAATTTTATGTGTGGGAATTTTCCTTTTCTTTCTTTGAACAATCACAGAAGTGATGTTAACAACAGCACAGGCAAATTAGATATTTCTGACAGTTTAATTTGTGTACTTTGTCTGGTTTTCAGGTGTATTTGTGGTCCTGACCGGTCTTAATAAATTCCTGAGTCCTCTTTGTCATGAGTTCACTTCAAATTTGAGATGGAGGTTTTTCAAAGACCGTTTTCCATGAAGGGTCCTTTAATAGGTGCAACAAAGCTGCCTCAGTGAGGCCGAGATGCCAGTCATTCTCTGTCTCAACATGCCCACACAGTCCAGAGAATAGCTTTAATCAGGCGCAGGTCTGTAGGGCCTCTTAATGGTCGGGGTTACAGTACAATGTGGATTCAGTCAGCCGCTCAGCTACTGATGTCAAAAGAAGTTCAGAATCTGTAGTGACCAGTCAGTGTGACTCTGCAGGAACAACAGAGGAACAACCAGTGACGCTGGGATTGTATGGCACCTATAAAATACAAGCAATACATGCCTTTTTCCTGTCAAAAGCATATTATCTCTTTCAGGGCAACCGTGTCCAAACTGCAAACCTCAGACTTTAGATTAGTGTGACTAGGTGTCTCACTTTACAAGGGACTGCACAGCATTTTTATCCCTTGTCCCAGATAATTAGACAGTGTCCCACATTTTCATTGGCTTTAGTTTTCAAAAGTCAAACTGCAGGATAGACGCTTTTTAACACCTAATTTTGGTCCAACGGCTGTGAAGAAAGCAGTGAAGGTTGTCATCACAGGGTTGTGTTTGCTGTCAGACTGCTCAAATGCAAGTTAACATTTCACAGTCTACGGCTACGCTACGCCCAACGGAGAAAATTGCGAGTCACCGCAAAGTCACGCTATGCAGATTTAGGCAGAATATGATGGAAACTACCACAAAGAAAAGGAAGAGCAGCTGCAACAAAGCCTGTGAAATGACTTATAAGTATTTAAAAGCCAGTGGGAGATGAGTTTTTTGGTGGGAAATTTGCCAGTTATTTTTCAATTTCACACAGGGGGAATAGGACATGAAGCGACGCTGTTCATGTGAGTCTCACAAGAAACGTGCAGCTCAAAAAGAGATATGCCGATCTATGGATGCATTCAGGCAAAGCATCGGGATGTTACAAGTAAAGGAGCAGAAAATAAATTCTTCTTATTTAAGTTAGATAGACATTATATTATAATTGTAGACTACCTCTCAGCCTTGGTGACATTTGGTATGTTGGGATCTAGACCTTACATGTCTGAGCCTCTTTGAACATACCAACAAGGAAGAGCTTTCAAAAGTTGCCGCAGTAACTTCATGGCACAATAATGTCAGCTTGACAAAAAAACATGGATTACTGTGTATATAAATGAAATTTTCCGATCTTTGCGAGTTTCATATTGCGCTGAAATAATCTGAAACTAATGGTGGAAGAAACAAGGCGCAGAAAGTGAAGTATTCTTTGGAGCACAATCAGCTTTGCAGTAAATGGGCTATTTAATGGGCTATAAAATGAAAAACCACCAGTATTTATGTTCTCTAATCTTAATGTTCTGTCACATCACATCAAACTGTGGTCATGCCGTCGTCTGATGTCATATTTCCTGCTGTACAAAACAGAGAGGGGAAAGCACACAAACACCCTTTATGCAATACTATGTGTGTACCTTGCCTGCTGGATGGCCTCCACCCATTCATCGCACTCGCTCTCCTCCTCCGTCCGCAGCTCCAGAGGTTTCTGTCTGTCATGACCAAACACGATGAGGAAGTAGTGCTGTAGAGAGAGAGAGGGAGAGAGGATGAGGATGAGGAGAGAAAAGCTGTTACTATACGTGACCCTGACGCCTAACACATCTACAGCAAAACTGCTCAGTTGTGCCAGCAGTCTCACTTTACAGCACAAGATGTTTCGGCGGCTCCTTTGAGATGCGAGTCACAGCTAATCAGACATATGGCGCACACATATGGAAACATGCCGTTAAACTACATTTGCTTTTCACGCTCTTTTCTTGCCCAGATTCGTCCCGTATAAAGTTGAAGCAGGCAGAGGACACAGACGTTAGTATGTCGTCTGTGTCCTCTCTTCTCCACCAGCCTATTATCATCACCATCAATTAGCCCGCTCCCTGTGTTTCTCTCCCTCTCATTTCCTGTCTGTCTCGCTTATTATTCTGATGAGTATCTGCCTTCAAAATACTTCCCCACACTTACATGCAGACACGTGCAACACACACATCTATGGCAAGCCATTTTAACCTTTAATAGCTAGTCAGGATATTCATTAGAGACATCTGCAACATCTAAACCTAGTCAAAAAACTTAAATTCAAGATTTCCCTAATTCTGTTTTGCCTAGTCAAAACTCTCAGTTTAGATATCTGTAATTACATCATGACGAAATTATGACATAATATATACTCCACAATTTAATTTTGACTAGTCAGAATTCAAGTTAAAGATACCTTTAATTCCCCCTCAGTTGTAGATACCTACACTGTCCTTTTTACATCCATCCATCTGCAATATTTGGGGTCGCGGGGGGCTCCAGATGGCATTGGGTGAAGGCAGGTCACCAGCTCATTGCAGGGCTGACACATAGAGACAGACATCCATTCACCCTTACATTTACACCTACGGGCAATTTAGAGTCATCAGTTAACCTGCATGTCTTTGGACTGTGGGAGAAAACCCACGCTAACAGGGGGAGATCATGCTAACTCCACACAGAAGAGTCCCAAGCTGGATTTGAACCTCTCTCTGTGAGGCAACAGTGCTAACCACTGCACCACCGTGCAGCCTTGTTACTTTTTAAACATCTACAATAAAATTATGAACTGAACTGAAACTAGTTAAAAAGATGTTGTAGATATCTCAAACTGAAGCTACAGACAGTCAAAATGTATTGATATCTAGTGTTAGAGTTTTGACTCGGCAAAATGACACTACAGATATCTGTAATTACGTCAGAAGGGCGGGATGGGATGGGATGGGATGGATGGGATGGGATGAGATGGGATGGGATGGGATGAGATGGGATGGGATGGGATGGGATGGGATGAGATGGGATGGGATGGGATGAGATGGGATGAGATGGGATGGGATGGGATGGGATGAGATGGGATGGGATGGGATGAGATGGGATGAGATGGGATGGGATGGGATGAGATGGGATGAGATGGGATGAAATGGGATGGGATGGGATGAGATGGGATGAGGTGGGATAGGATGGGATGAGATGGGATGGGTTGAGATGGGATGGGATGGGATGAGATGGGATGAGATGGGATGGGATGGGATGGGATGAGATGGGATGAGATGGGATGGGATGGGATGGGATGGGATGGATGGGATGGGATGAGATGGGATGGGATGAGATGGGATGAGATGGGATGGGATGGGATGGGATGAGATGGGATGAGATGGGATGGGATGGGATGGGATGAGATGGGATGGGATGGGATGAGATGGGATGGGATGGGATGGGATGAGATGGGATGAGATGGGATGGGATGGGATGAGATGGGATGAGATGGGATGAAATGGGATGGGATGGGATGAGATGGGATGAGATGGGATAGGATGGGATGAGATGGGATGGGTTGAGATGGGATGGGATGGGATGAGATGGGATGAGATGGGATGAGATGGGATAGGATGGGAGGGGAAGGGGTATGGCAAGATATTTTACCATTTAATAGCCTGACTATCAGGAATTAAAATTAGAGATATCCACAGTTGTATTTTGACTAGTCAGAATTTTTATCCCAGATATCTACTGTATAACATCATTCTGACCAGTCAAAGGGACAGTTAGAGACATCTGTAATTTAGTTCTGACTATCCTATCTGGATACATTACAGCGGCTGTGAGACGAGTAGTCAGCGACCGCTGTGGTTAGAAAATGACATGAAATTGAAAGAGCTTTTCATCAAGCAATCTGTGGCAGAGTGACAGCTTTGTTCGCTAGCGAGCTGCGGTAGAAATTTACGATGTATTGTAGATTTATCGTCTCCAGAAACACTTTATAAACCCATACGGCTGCAGTGCAGCACCATAGTATGTTTGAATAGCTTCACGTCACGTCCCATCTGAGGTAAATACAGATATCTGCAACATCATTTCACCTAGTCAAAACTCTTGTTCTAGATATCTGTGTACATTTAGATTATCCCTGACTCCTAAAAACATCTTGAACTGGAATTCTGACTCGTCTGAATTAAATTGTAGATATCTGAAACTGTATTTAAGATTAGTCATAGGTCAGCTGTGGATATCCATGATGAGAAACCCCATAAGCTTGAATGGCAAAAGTAGTTTGAATCGTACTGGTCACAATGTGAAATGTGATATCTCAAATCTGAAAATAAAATCTAAAACTATCCAAGTAAACAAAAGCTCCTGCTAACACTGTTCAGATGTTTTGTTGGGCTGATATCCAATGGGAAGCCCTGATGAGCAACGTCATACACAACAACTCTGACTAGTCATAATGACGTTTGAGATATCTGTAACTGTTATTTAGGCTAGTGTAAGGTTTTAAGGGTGGTAAGCCCATCCAACCAGGAGGGATGGAGGTGTATGACTTGGCTGAAAAACAAGCAGATGAGTCAGGCAGTTTTTTCCAGAGCTGAAACTGGTGATTTAAAGCGAGCGACGAAAATAATTTCACAATCTCACCCATGACAAACAGGCAGCTGGACAATGAAACAGGTTTTCACGAGTTAAACAGACTCCGGTGGCTGAAGAAACACTCAACCTGACCCCCACTTTGCTCTGACAATTACACTCCCTTTCCAGCTGGCCTGGACCCTCCCAACAGCAAAGGGCCCCCAAACACTCCCCTAATAATTTACTACAAATAAAGCATCACAGTACTAATATATACAAAATATACATGCCTATGGTCCAATACAGGTTAAATAGAAAGCATGATAAACTGAAGAAATATCAAACAAATCCAACTTAACAAAGAACTCCACTACCCACAACCCCTCTCTCGTTCCTGCCACTTGGTTTGGCCTAACCAGGTAATTGATGGCAGCTGGAGACCTGTGGCTGCATTCACAGGGTGCACTCGAAACCACCTACTGCATACTACTGACGAACAGTATACAGTGTACAGTACATACTGCGTACTGCGTTCCTGAGTAGTATACTGTATGAAACTTTTAAAGCGACCAGGCTTTATCCTTTAAACCAGCTCTTAAAGCCCTGGATAAGAAAGCTCGTACCACTATGACAATATTATCAACAAATACGAGTTTGATTTTGTTGTTTATGTTATGTTAGTTTAATTTATAAAATACTGCAGGTTTAAAATATTTATTCTAACAGCTCAAAGTGACATGAGACAAAGAAGATCATCAATGAGGGGAGACAGTAAATATAAAATACTGTTCGACAAACTTTAGTCAAACTGCTTTTTCAATTACAGCAGCAAAGCAGAGGAATGATCTCCCCACAGATATTTGAGTCAAAGGGTCACGTTGTCTCAACCGGTATCTCTCTGCTCCGTCAGATTCCGGAGATTTCAAAAAGGCAGATTAACACAGGCTCCATTAGTTTAGAATGGACATTTGTATTTATTATGATATTTAAACAAACTATCCGTCAACAAGGAAATAAATGCCCCTCGTCTACGAGATGGGTTTTGCGAGGTAGCGACCCCGGCAGGCGCTGGCTAGCTGTCACAGTAGTTTGTGAAGTTTCTAAACTTTGAAAATGTTGGACCAAATGTTCAATTCACCATTTAATATTATAAAACCGCATTCAGCATCTACACAGCTGATTTCTCGCCTTAAACATTTTCTTGTGTGTTGTTGGTGTGCTTCTTCCTGTCAGATTGATGTAAATTGACGTGAGTGATGGTTGAAGAAGCGTCACCTGCTGAGGCGGCACGTCTATAAGTCATGGACTGCTAAGTATTTTTTGTGGAGGTTGGCGGTAATGCTGTGAGCTTAAATGTTAAATGTAAGTGTTAATGTTGAGATAAATGTTAAATGTAAGTGTTAATGTTAAGTTAAATGTTAAATGTAAGTGTTAATGTTAAGTTAAATGTTAAAGTGTTAGTGGAAACATTACTACCCTAAACAGTCAGTCCTGTACGGTTCAAAGACTCCTGTATATCGTGTAATTTTCTTAATAACATACTGTTTGGAGTGATTTTCAGTATAATAAATGCTGAAAATGAGAATAACAGTATGTTTCCTATAGTGATGACATAGAGGTGACGTCTGACAGTATTTGTTCGGCCCACGGCATTAATCTGGGTTTCTCATGTGGCCCCCTGGGAAAAATAATTGCCCAGCCCTGCTGTAGATTTTGCTTATGTTTGAATACTGCATACTATATGTTGGCCAAATCAGTAAGCACCACAACAGTACAGGATTTGTTTGGTACTACAGTACGCGGTTTTGAACACTGTGTGAAAACACGCCTCCAGGAGTCAGTGTCTGCACTGTCAATGTGCATGTGAGTGTTTTCTTTTCACCTTGAGTGAGCGAGAGGCTTTCCAGCTCTGATTTACAGATATCTGTAACAGTCATAATGACCAGTCGGAGTGATGTTATCTTGAATATCTTGAATAAAAATTCTGACTTGTCAAAGTGTAATTGTGGATATCTCCAATGTTAATTCCAGATAGTCAGGCTCAGCTATTAAAACGGCTTGCCATACAGACCTACAGTAGAGCACACACACACACACACACAGCAGGCATTGTGTGAAGTGATAGAGGCTTTTATTCAAATGGTCATGTCCTGGGGCACTGGGTTACCAGAAGAGCTGCTATTCTTAGTCAGGGATCACGGAGAAGACTACATGGACTTTCTCTCCTTTCATCATCCAACCACCTCTCTCCTCCTCCTCCTCCTCTCTCTCTCTCTCTTTGCACTCCACCTATCATCCCACTCCGCCTCCTCCATCCATCCCCGCATCCCTTCATACTCTCTTTGTGTCTCTCTCAGTGAGGATCCGCTGAACCAAACGGAGTCCAGAGGAGAGACGTTTACCCTGCAGGACGATGGACGGGCTTCGGCCCCTGCAGTGGGGATAGAGTCACCAAGGTTACTCAGAGATCCTCCTCTCTCTCCATCTCCAGCTCCATCCTCCTCCCCCTGCTTTTTATGTATCTGTCATTCCGATTCACTGGCTGGCTGGATTTTATTACATCAACAATAATCTGTGCTCTAACCGTCTTTGACAGGGAGAAAGAGAGACAGAGAAGGGTCGAGAGAGGGAGCGGTTACATAATATTTCTTAACCGACTACATATTTCTAAATTGTGTCACCGCCTAACAAGATAACATTTCCATGGCAACGCAATATCCAACGCTTCCGCTGTGTTTTACACTTCCATTTTCTGCTCCTCAGCGCTGCCTCTATTCATTTAATGCTTTTATTGATCCATCCTGCAATTTTAGATGTGAGAAGGAAGCAGCATTAAGTAGAAAATGAGAATTTAGCTAATTTAGAGATCCAGGTGGTATATTCTGAGCCTGCACATCTAAGGCAACACAGCAGATGGAGTTAATGGTTACTGAGTGCACATTATATGTCAGGGTTTACAATATATCTGCCTTTTATAGCCATATTAAAGTGAAAACAAACATTTTCACACCATGCTGTCACTGTTATGGCATATACAGTGATGACAATTATAGCAACTGTTGTGGATTCTCCTATTTTATGCTCAATGATGGAAGTAATAGTCAATATTAATAGTCAATAGGTATCAATAGCACTCTGCTGCAATAAACAGCCGGCCATCGGCATTCAACGCATAAGGTAGCCCTCAGCGCCGGCATGAAATACACTGGCCATTCCAGTAACTACAATGTAAACCCATCCACGGCAATATGAAACGTTTAGGGAAAGTACGTCAGGAGTTCGGTGACGTAGCTTTCAGAGCGAAAGAGATGCAAAGGGAGGTGGATGCATCCAACAGACACAAGGCTTTTAACCAGAAGAACACTGTTTGTGTCCCATACGTCACGTTACAATCAGCTGTTCAGCTGTTAGTTCGTGTCCCGTGCTCACAACGTTCAGTGTCATTTTCACAGTACAAAAATAGTGTTGGGCCCAATCATGTGCTTCTTTTGTGACTATAGTGGTTCTGAAGCAGAATATAAAGTGACGCCAAGGAGACGTGTTGGAAATAAATGTCTGAAATTAAAAATGTTACTTAAGTAAGAATATAGAATACTTAATGAAAAGAACAGAAGTACTCAGTATGCAGTCAGTGTAATATTACTGATGCAACCCTCTGAGACCCACAATAGACCCAATTATTGTCTTTTTAGGTGGTACAGGGGGTCTTTAGGGGCAGATAGCAGGTCAACAGTAGATGCCTCATGGAAGTGTTATACATGATCTGAAAGCTGGGAACCTGAAGATTAATTTGAGATGTAGATCACCACTGTGTGTTCGTTTTACTTATAAATCTGGAATAAAACAGAACATTGTGATGTACATGATGGCCACCCTCATGCTGTATTATGTGTCATAAGTTGCTGCAGCAGCTTTTGGGTTGGATACCATTTGTTAAACAGGTTTAGTGCTAAATTCAATATTTTTTTACTGCTTCAGATTTACTTAATAAAATGATCAATAATTCCTCCAAAATACCACATTAAGACACCAAGACCTTGAGGAACACCACAGAAAAAGCCCTGCTGTGATTTGGTATCAAAAAAATTTGCCATTTTGAGATTTCAGCAAGATTTTTCAGTGACTGTACGGTGATCGCTTCTGTTGTGGAAACTGTTCAGAAACCTTATTGTCAGTCTAGCTAGTAAAGCCATCGTCCTCTGAATGCTCTAGATCTCTAGTTTGTGTCTGTAAAGTTTCACAAGGCTGTGATTATCCTAGAGGTCACCACAGGTCATTTTATACAGGGAGGTCAAGTTTCAAAAAATGGTCTCATAACAATGAAGTGGCCACTACGGGGATTAACATCATCCCACATGAATACAGTTGGGCTCATTAGAGCCACAAGAGTCTCAGCTCTATGGTGATACCCAAATTATGTAATTCAGTACTGTTTAGGGACCCCAGTATGCAGAAATAT
The DNA here is from genome assembly GCA_947000775.1 of Pterois miles. Lineage (NCBI taxonomy): Eukaryota > Metazoa > Chordata > Actinopteri > Perciformes > Scorpaenidae > Pterois > Pterois miles. The sequence goes on along the minus strand of CAMQGK010000240.1, from coordinate 798,806 downwards.
TCAAGCACACCATTTTGGAATGGGCAAAAATAACACTTTTATACTACATACTAAAACTGTGATTACTAAACATACTAAATGCATGTGGTTATCATAAAGTGGGCATGTCTGTAAAGGGGAGACTCGTGGGGACCCATAGAACCCATTTTCATTCACATATCTTGAGGTCAGAGGTCAAAGGACCCCTTTGAAAATAACCTTGCCAATTTTTCCTCCCCAAAATTTAGCCCAACTTTGGAGAGTTATTTAGCCTCCTTCCAGACTAGCTCTAAAACTGAACCTGCTAAAGTCTCTGAAAGACAGTAAAGTCAGCTGGGATTGCCCATAATCTCACAGGGTTAACACATACATACCAATGAGATATTATAAATTACAGTAGTCGCCTCTACGATAATGCATCGTACTGTATTTCATAATGTGATCATGTGTTCTGTATGTCAGATCTTAATCTCTAAAGTATATACACAGATATAAAACAGTTTATCTATAGGCATGGTAGAAATATGAGTAGCTTAAAATGGAACTATTCCAGTAAAGTACAAGTATCTCAAAGTGGTACTTAAAGGTATCCTGTGGAGCATTAGTATTACTAGAGCAATTTGTTTATGAGTGGTTCCCCACTTGTTTGTATCGTTCATGCATGCAGGAACGCAAAAGGGCATAGCAGTGTGCCCACAAAGGCAGTGAAGAAGAAGAAGAAGAAGAAGAAGAAGAAGAAGAAGAAGAAGATGGCAAGCTAGCAAACATGGGTTTAAACAATGCACAATTTAAAATATTCAGAAGAGTTTGAATGCATTTCCTTCCTCATAAAACATTTGCAAAGGGTCTGTTAGGCCCTGAGCATGCACACTGCGCTTTGACGAGAAACAACAAACGGGAAACTTTGTTTAAAATGAAACTGCACGACTACGTCAACGTATACTAATGTACATTATGACATAGTAGTTATTTCTTTGCATGGTTTTATTGTTTATAACACTTCACTTGTATATAGACAACTTTATTTTATTATTAATGCACTGTTGGTCATTGGTGCGTTTCATGTACAGTTTATTTTTATAATATTAACATATAGCTTTGTTGTCCTTGTCCTTACCTGTTATTTATATTTCTGTGTAAGTACATTTAGAGAGAAGCATTAAACTGAAGTCTAATTCCTTGTATGTATGTACTTGGCAAATAAATCTGATTCTGTTTCTGATGTACTTGGTTACAAGCCAACACTGTTTATACTGCATACAGAACATGGGTTTTATTTATATTCATTTATTACACAGCTTTGAATACTCATTTCTGATCGGTCAATCATGGTGATCAAGTGTCTCTTATTTCTTTATAGCAGACCGTTGCTATGTATAACAGAATGTTGCTTGTGTAACAGACCATTGCTACTGTATGTATAACAGATTGTTGCTGTGGGTGCAGATCTCGGACTCTGGTCGACCGTTTTTGTGTGAAATTATTGATTTCATAAGTGAGTAGCCGTCTAATAAGCAGGATAATGTACAGCTAGTTGATCATTTATTGAAATAAACCACTTTGGGGCAATGCAAGACCCCGACACGACTGTCTTGCTGTACATTATCCCTTACATAATGCCCCTTTCCAGGACACTTAATTCATAATGTACATAATGTAGATGTTTTGCACTAAATTCTTCTTTGAGTGTAACATCCAGCTTTCCCATTATACTTCTGCTTAACTTTAAAGTTGTGAGTTTGTATGTTTATATAAGTAACGTCTGCTTTATACATGCTTTATATATGCTGTACACTCCTACTACGAGATGCAGTAGTGACCCAGTTTCCCCCAGGCAATCATTAAAGTTTAATGGTATCACATCCTTTATAGCAGATTTTGCATCACGGCATTGAAAACATTAACAATGCAGAGCAATGAAATACGCTGCAACAGTGTACCGTGTCCTCATTAGTCAAAGAGGAACACTGTAAAAGCAGTAAGAGGTCCGACTCTCTCTGAGCTGTGAACACGCAGCTTCCCGGCTCAACTACAGCACCATTCAGGACTTTCCCTCCCTTCAGATGAGCTCGAATGTACCCTCCATCCCTCAGGGCCTCCACTGTACTGTAAGATATTTCATGTAAACAAATAAAGACAGTGAGGAAAAGCAAAAGAAACACAGAGACAAAGAGACAGAGACACTTTTCTACTTTTTATGTCACCGACAACCGATTTGCCACTCACCTTTTTTGCCTAATCTGAGGAACAGCTATTATAGAAAATGAGACTGACAGCGTGACACAAAAGAGTGTGTTTTACCACCACTGAGCAAGACGCAGGCACAATAAAGGGACATTATTCAGACGCAATTTCAGGTCAGTCGCTCACTGTGAGAACCGAGGTGAGACTGAACGTTAGGAAATTATACCACACATAACCTCAGGTTTACGGTGCCGCTGTGATGAAATTTCTTTATTAAAGATTAAAGAGTCAAAGATGAAACTGGACTTGGCAGTAATAGATTCATTAAGCAAACGATAGCTGGGGGATCCAGAAATACTCATGTGTTATAAATATTTAAAAGCAGAGATGACATGGTGTTGGGATCCACTGATGATTAGGGGACTAGAATAGCAACTAATGATGCAACACGGCTGTCTGCTTTGGTATCTGCACTGATGGGAGGCCAAATTGTGTTGTACAGAACCACAGATGGACCTCGTGTTTTTTCTCTCACTCTCAGCCTTTCGCAGCGACTGGCATTTTACTGCTTTGATGTTGTTCACTTCAATGGGTAGAAAGAGGCACGGATGCTGAAAGTGTAAAAGGTTTGATCCCCACTGGGACTAAATGTGTATACAGAGAGTACTGAAAGGCTGAATAATAATAACAGAAACTGCACAGTCACACTGAGCACTGATAGTATATACTGTAAGTATAGGCTACAGCAAAACAGGACAGCTAAGAAGGAAGTAGTTTCTCTGCCATGGTGTGTTGCTTTGCTGGTTTTTAAAAGACCAGTATGTTCTTCAACAAATCATCTTTACTTTTGAGTGCTCATTATACAGAATGGATCTTTAACCACATTTTTCATACTGTTACAGCTAGACACATGGTTGCATTTATTTCCACACAACACAAAAACCAGTGAGCCGTCTCACGTACACTGATAGCCCCGATTCCAACACACCCTGTCTACCCACGTCCACTCCAATGGTGCTACATTAGCGGCTGCTAGCTGCTAAACAGTGAACGCAGCACTGTGGCTGCTACAGTAGTTCTCCTGATGCTGAACTGGAGACAGCGAACGCAGCATCGTGGCTGCTACAGTAGCTCTCCTGATGGTGAACTGGAGACAGTGAACGCAGCATCATGGCTGCTACAGTAGCTCTCCTGATGGTGAACTGGAGACAGTGAACGCAGCATCATGGCTGCTACAGTAACTCTCCTGATGGTGAACTGGAGACGGCAAACGCAGCGCCGTGGCAGCTACAGTGACTCTCCTGATGGTGAACTGGAGACAGCGAACGCAGCGCCGTGGACAGCTACAGTGACTCTCCTGACGGTGAACTGGAGACAGCGAACGCAGCGCCGGGGCTGCTACAGTGACTCTCCTGACGGTGAACTGGAGACAGCGAACGCAGCACCGTGGCTGCTACAGTGACTCTCCTGACGGTGAACTGGAGACAGCGAACGCAGCACCGTGGCTGCTACAGTGACTCTCCTGACGGTGAACTGGAGACAGCGAACGCAGCGCCGTGGCTGCTACAGTGACTCTCCTGACGGTGAACTGGAGACAGCGAACGCAGCACCGTGGCTGCTACAGTGACTCTCCTGACGGTGAACTGGAGACAGCGAACGCAGCACCGTGGCTGCTACAGTGACTCTCCTGACGGTGAACTGGAGACTCAGTTGTCTGTTGTGCTCTTATACTGCAGCTGACGCACTGCTGCAGATGAGGCACAAATCTTGTTGGTTAATAATCGGGTAACGAGGGTCAGTTATTGGTTAAGAAAATCATTAAAAATTAGCATTGCTTCGTCCACCATGTCCAAACTTGACCCCCTTTATCACTCGGCCCTGAGGTAGTCACTAATCCTGGCTTCAGGACCAATCATTGTACCTTATACAGCATGGTAGGATGGTCATCCCTCACTCTGCTGAGGTTACAACATTGGTACATTTTAGTCTAAAAAAAATCATCTCTGGCAAAGTTTCTGCTAACTTAAGCTGGATTATTTGTCCAAAACAGTTACAAACTTAGGTCACATAAATGGCTTCAGTTTAAGGTGCCTTCTATCCGTTCAGAAGCCTGATCCACTACGGTCCTGGTCCTGGAACCATCTGCAGGCCAAGCTTAAAGTTGAGACCCTTATCTCTTTAAATGATTTTGTTTAAATCATATTGTTGATGCTCTGTATGATGATGTAATGTATTTTTTTCATACCTGCTGTTGCTGTCATGATTCAGTGTTGTTTTGTTATGTGTTGGATGCAGCCGTTTGACCCTGTCTTGGCTAGACCTGTAAAAGAGGTTTTAATCTCAGTGTGACTTCTTGGTAAAATAAAGGTTATACAGTATATGTACATTATATATCCTATTCTTAAAATTCATATGTGCTGATTACAAAATCGAAAGGGAAAAAAAATCATTAAAATGTGGTTTTGCTGCTGTATAACGTGTCTCCACCTTTACATTGCTGTGGTGCAGCAGAGACTGCTCAGTGATCCTGAGCCCCGCAGGGTGATAATTACCATTACAGAAGAATACAACAGAGAGGAGACCACATTCATGTGTGTGTGTATGAAACTATAGAGATAACTGGATTTTGTGTGGGAGTATATATTGTACAAACACCATGTTGTGTTTCCCTTAAAATAACAGAAGAAAACAGAACATGAGGTACTACAAAGAGCCGCATGTAGTGATCACAGCGATTATTAAAACTAATCTCAAACCACCTGTTGCTGGCATTCCCAAGGGGGAACAACGCCTCAAACATATCAGCAAGAGATTACCGGCTTCATATTTACAACAAATAATTATTTAGGTTTGAAATGACCATACACAAAGAAAAAGAGCCAAGATGCACAAAATAAAATATGGTATAACACGGTGGGTGTTTTTCAGCTAAGATGTGTTGCAGGCAGAGTCATTTTGGCTTTGACGGACTGAAACCGATGACATGTATATGACCATAATAAGGGTTACATCAGTTACTGAAACAATAAAAGTCATTTGTGAGAAGCTTTAGTGCGATAAACACTGTAGGAAAGAAGGGTTCACTTTTTCCACTCACCAGTCTCCTCTTTATTTTCCTCTCATGTCTCAGCTCCTGTCGTGCTCCCACAGGGGAAATAATGTCTTTTTTGTGCCGAATGCAGCTTCATAAAATACTCCGAGGACAAGAACAAAGAAACAAACTGCTATTGTCAGGAAAACTTTGTGCATTCAATAATATAAATTTGACCTGCACACCCCATGCAGCTTATTTAAAACGTGGCCAGGCGTCATACATTATATTTGCCATAATAAATGAGTTAGAAAATGTGTTGCCTAGAGGAAAATATGATACAACGATGTTTATTCACATGCTAAGATTTAGATGAGATCAATACACACATTTTTCTGTTAAATGTCAATTAGCATAGCTCAGCATAAAGACTGGAAACAGAGTAAAACAGCGTGGCTCTCTCCAAAGGTAATAAAATCTGCCTTCTAACACCTCTACAGTTAATAATGACTAGGTCATATCTTGTCTGTTTAATCCGTGCAAACACCAAGCGTAAAAACAACCATTTTTTGGTTTCATGAGTCTGTCCTGGAGTCTCCGCTGGTTGCCAGGCAACCTCAAGGGCATGACAAGACACAAGAAAGTCACTGCTCCCAGCCAAGGAAAAGTCCCACACGTATATAACTTCCTCTGAAGTGAAGAAATTATTGTCAGCCTCCACTACTTTAACCCGTCGACATTTTTTAAATTCGTTTTTCCATTTTATTTACAGCGATAGGGTTAAAAATGGGGAGACAGAGGGGACGACATGCAGCAAAAGGGCCCCAGGCTGTATTCAAACCTGGAGCCGCTGCAGCAAGGACCAGCCTTGGTACATGGGGCGCCTGCTCCACCAAGGGAGCTGCAACAGCGCCCCTCCCGTCGACATTTTTGTGTTTCAGTTATTGTATGGATTAAACAAATATGATAGAAGTTGTTAATTTGTGAGCTTTGTTGCCTTTACAACGATGGGAATGTGCAAAATACTCACCTGCGAATATGCTTTTATATGTTTAGGGCTTTTATAGAAAGGTAAGAACAGAAGCAGTGGATCTGGTCCGTGCTGCCTTTGTCAAGGTTGAGAGGAATAATAAAGTTTTCCGTCCTGGTTCGGACTACGGCGTCTCCGAGCTGTTTCATAAATACAGGTGCAACTCATCCCATTCTGCAAAATGTGAAAGTTGATGCCTTTATTCACGATGCGAAAGCTCCGAAAATCAACTTTGTTCTGGCAAAAAAATGACGTCGCACATAATATTTGTGTTCTGAAAAAAAAAAAAAAAAAAAAAATATTATAAGTATAAGAAGAAGAGCAAGAAAATGGTCAGCGTAAGGATGGGAGCGACTTTGACAAGGGCCAAATTGTGATGGCCAGACGACTGGGTCAGAGCATCTCCAGAACTGCAGCTCTGGTGGGATGGTCCCGGTCTGCAGTGGTCAGGACCTACCACAAGTGGTCCAAGGGCGGTAAAGAGTCACAGATGCACGTGGCTAGCGAAGGCTGGCCCGTGCTGGCTGATCCAATAGAAGAGCTACTGTAGCTCAAACTGCTGAAAAAGTCCATGCTGATTCTGCCAGAAAGGTGTCAGAACACAGTGCATCGAAGTTTGTTGTTTGAGGCTGCGTAGCCGCAGACCGCTCAGGGCGCTGGAACAATGTTATGGCTGATCGGTGTAAATTGCCCTCTTTGCACATTTCTATCCCCATAAGACCCGTTCTGTTATCCCAGAAATCCAAACAGATTCACTTTAGAAAACAAGAACAGGTTTTTAATTTCCTATTGACTTGTCATTGTGAGGGGATACAAAACATTAATCCGACAGCAGCAGCAGCACTTTATGTAATCACTGAATTCAACTAATGATGCAGCAGCTAATGTGACAACCACTGAATCAACATCCAGCATCCTGCTGTCTCTTCATTGCCCTCCATGCTGTTCACTTCCTCCAAAGAAGTTCTTATAACAAAGTCTGGGCCCGTCTCTCTCTCTGACACACAAACACACACCACATACACAAACTGTATATAAGTGTACTAATAACTGTTGTGGCTGCCTCAGACCGCTGATCAGGGATTACCTGTCTGTTTATCAGGAGATTAAACAGACTGCTCCCCTCCTCCTCCACTGTTTACTGTCCTCCTACTCTTCATAACTCATAAACAAACATTAATACGCACATATAATATATTGCTATCAGCAATCTTTTTCTCCCATCTTACACATTTGTCGCCTCACAGCTGTCACTCCATCGCCGAGAGGAAGTGCTGGGAAACATCCTGCTGCTGCTGCCGTAATGCAATGGATGCTGGATTGGAGAGTTTGCTCTACGACTCCCACCGTGCAGCAGCAGAGGCGTCTAAACACACCGTATAAATCTGTTTTACTGTATCCCTGAGAATTGCATAAACCGATCCTGTAAAATACGCTGCTCATAAACTCTGCACAGACAATAACAAACACACATGGAACTACTTGACAATCCTATTACCTGATGCTAAAGTTTATTTTACACTCATCTCTGAGTGTGTGTGTGCTACCCTCCACATCAGCACCTGTAGCTGGTGACAGGAGGAGCATGTCTAATAGATGGGAGCAGCTCCAGCAATAACAATAACACCAGCGAAGATCTCGATGCCCCGAGAGCTTTAATCACCCAGGACGTCCCCGTGAACAGCCAGCGCCACTACAGGAGATGTGATGAAATACTTATACCTGCTGGGATGTTTCTTCTGTGTATTATTCCCACCTCTCCTCTGCCTAACCTGAGGCAGTGTGGCAACTGAGACAATATATGAACAGTTTTAATCTGGATGAAGTCACTTTACCCGACAGGCTGATCGATACGGTGCGACACATTCGTGTTATGTTGCCATTTTGCACACAAACAATTAGCAAAACTCTGGAGCAGAGCAGGAAGTGCAGAGTGGATTTTTAGAGCTTTTTGCTGAAAAGAGCTGCTGAAAATGACACTAAAGAGAGCAGAAGAGGCGTGAACCAAAACAGTCAAGTTGAGAGCTGTACAAGCAAAACCAAACAAAGAGCTATAAGACACGAAAAGGCTCCATGACGCTGAAGCAGGCCGCTCTCATACACAGTTCACAGCTGTACCTACGAAAAGCAATGCACTCTAATTTGTGTACACTGCAAAATCAATTTGTGTGCAATTCATGTAATTATGAAGCACAAACTATAAAGAGCAGCTAACGCCTGGTAAGGAGGAGGGGTGGGTGAGTGGGTCTAAAAATATTGGATTTTTGCCCATAATATGTGGTGACAGGCTAGCAAATGAGGCAATTAAGCCTTCAAAACTGCTTCAGCACACAGAGACCTTAAAAGGCCTTAAAAGTATGTACAAAAATATTGTCTTACATGAAACCGGTTTGTGGGCTAACGTTTGCAAGAGAGCGTGAGAAGAACAATGTCCTAACAGACCAGACAGACCACAGAAGTGCTGTTCATTAACTGAGTTAAGAAATTTTGCTCATCCTTTGTTATTATTAAGCTGTTTTTATCAGATGGAGGAAAAAAAAAAAAAACAGCCAAAGATATGGGCAAAAAAATGTGCATCGACTGTCCTGATTCTGTAAAAAATAGTCATCAGATAAAACCCATTGGTCAACCTCGAAACAAACCTATTTCCCAAAATGTTGTGCTACTTCTTTTAAACAAGCTGCTTTTATTAGTTCATCTGACAATGTGGAGACGAAGGTTTTCATAGAACAGGGAACAGATGCTACGAATTAGACACAAGAACACTGTTGATCTACCAGGAGTGTTTTCTTGAAAGTAAGATCACCCTCGTTGTTGTCCATACTTTGATTAGCGCAGTATGTCACGCACCAGAGACAGATTTAAAGGCAGACGCCAGCTGTAAATTCGGATCTGACACTAATGAGGTCCATAATGGCTCAGACCCTTGGCGGAAGACTTAAGAGGAAAATGAAAAGCAGCCTGCGGAGGAAAGCAGATGAGACTCCGGTAATATGAGAAGAATCGGTTCGTTGATGCAGACGATTAGCGCGAGTCTCTGAGAGGGCCGTTTAGAGCTAGATAAGCTCTCTAATGAGAAATAATTACACACACACATCAGGAAGTCAGCACTGACACTTCAACTCTAAAGCGTCACCCCGACTTTTCTTGCATCAAGTGTAATGAGGAAAGAGACTGTTCAGAAGAACCCTTATGTGCCTGGAACTCAACAAAAACACACTTTATTAAAGCCAAAGCAGCCAGATCACACGATGAATTAACCTCATATCTCTACCATGCTTTAAAATTTCTAATTCAGTTCCTAGTTCACTTCACTAAAGCCATGTGCATTATGCATGGATGGAGGAAAGGTCACAGGTTCAATCTCCTACACAGCTAATTTGTCCATTTCTTTAGAAGAATCCTTGATGACGATAATGTGCGTTATTTTTTGTAAACATGAACATAATAAACATCCACGTCTTGTAGGAACACCTGAAAAATATTCCTCATTCCCTAATTCATATTTATGCTCTCTACTACGTCCTATGTACGGTAGGTTGTAAGAGTATCACAATATTATATTTTGCGATACTTAGATCAAAGTTGCACTAAATTTTAGCGAGGATAAACGATCACTGCCATATTCAAAGATGTCCTGACATCAAGATATGTGAATGTAAATGGTTCTCTGGGTACCTCCCCGGTCTCCCCTTTACAGACATGCCCACTTTATGATAATCCCATGCAGTGTTATTTTCACCTAGTCTAAAAATGGTATATTTGAATATTTCTGCATACTGGGGTCCATAAACAGTCTTGGAAATATATAAATGTGGTATCACTATAAAGCTGAGACTCTTGTGGATCCAATGAGTCCAACTGTATTCATGTGTAATGATGTTAATCCCCATGGTGACTTTTTTTACTCTGATTTTATGGTATGGCTTCATACTATGACATTTTACCTAAAATAGATTTGGCGGTTCGATCCCCGGCTGCTCCAGTCACGTCAACTTGTCCTTGAGCAAGACACTTAACCCCAAATTGCTCCCGAGGGCATAGCAATAGGTGTGTGAATGAGTATTTAGATTAGATCCTGATGGGCAAAGTTGGCATCTCAGCAGCCTCTGCCATCAGTGTATGAATGTGTGTGTGAATGGGTGAATGCTGACATGTCATGTTAAGTGCTTTGAGTGGTCGGAAGACTAGAAAAGCACTATATACCTGTAAATGCAAGTCCATATACCATTCTAGCCCACACAGAGCCCTGATGTATGGTGGCCCTGAGGTGCAAAGGCCACAACACAACATATTGTATGATTCCTCAATAAACAAGTAAGGCTGGTTCTGATTATTTTACATAATGCAAAGCCTTCATATACGAATCATGAGTTTTGTAGTGAATACAACATTCTGCCGCAGTATACACAGCTATCTGGCAACATTTATTTTTGGACCGAAGCGCTAAAGCTTTTTTTTTTTTTTTGAACAAGGCTGCTAGAGGTCCTGTCAAAAACAAACAAGTGAGTGTCTCATCTGTTCTGCTTTCAAAACCACACCGCTACATATTTAAAAAAAAAAAAATGCCACGAGGCGGATAGGACCATGTGGTGGACTTTAAATGAGAACATTTAAAGGTGAACACACACACACGCAAATCATCACAAACATAAAAACAGCAGGTACTTTGCTCTTCTAGTTTTAAAAATCTACATTTTGGTTCTCAGTAATAAGTTGATGTTGTGTTTTGTTAATTCATTTTCGTTTGCATCTCTGGGCCTCCATACCGAGCCTGTCACTCAGACTGAACTTTCATTACCACTACATAATTCATGTGTCCTTCTCATACAGTATTTTCACTTGACACAGAGGCTGTTAGCAGCACAAGCAGTTCACTTTACGAGACACTGCGACATGCAGGCAACCACTAACCACCAACCGTGCAATTCAACCTGCTCTACCTTCCAAACCACAGCCACCCCTAACATGTCAAGAAATGCCTATTTACTATTTCTGTTTTGCTGAGTGCTCCTAACCATGCTGTCTTTTTGTATTTAATACCTAATGCATAAAATCAAGGGAAAACAACAGTCAGTCCCCTTTCCTTAGCAGAGGGGCCAAATGATAGATTCCTAAACCTGTGGGGAGCATTAAGATAAGATAAGATGAACCTTTATTAATCCCCGGTGGGAAATTCATTAGCACAAAAAGAAACCTTCGTATGAAGAAACCCCTTTCATGCATATACTGTTGCTTTGTGATTTAAAATGAATTAGGATTTTAAGGCGGCATGGTTATGGCTTAAGTGAGAATCATGATTATTTTGATCAATATTGATATCACAATATTATCATCAGCTGATTTGACCATGGAGATGAGAGTGACGGCCAGATTAATCGCACGTTACCGCAATACGGTCCATGACAGAGTTAGTGTACAGCTTTAGCCGTGATGCCTCGCTCTGCTTTTCCCAAAGTGTGTCGTATAATATTTACCACTTTAGATTTCACATGTGAGGGTTCAGGTGGTGGACGGCACAGCAGTGGTTAGCGCTGTCGCCTCACAGCAAGAGGGTCGCAGTTGGAATCCAGCTTGTGGCTGGAGTTTGCATGTTCTCCCCGTGTTAGCTCGGATTTTCTCAGGGTTCTCCGGACTCCACCTTCGTCCAATGCCAGCTGGGATAGGCTCCAGCCTCCCCACAACCCCTAATGGGAAAAGCGATTGCAGATGGATGGATGGAGGTGGTAACCATGCAGAGCCTCTGCCATTTGTTGTTTTGACCGGCTGTGGTTTGCTTTGGTTGACAGATACGACAGGGATATGACGTTGCCGTACTCAGACAACAACAATAAAAGCACTAAACTTCCTGATATCTCCGCATAGACTAAAATGAAGCAAATATATCGATTGTGACATTAAAAAATGTATTTCAAAATCAATCATCAATTTTTTTTCCCCACTCCTACTGGGAGCCAGTGGAGGGATATGAACAGCAGAGTGACATGTGCTGTTTTGGATTGGTTGAAGACCAGTCACGCTGCTGCGTTCTGGATCATCTGCAGAGGTTTGAATGTGCATACAGAGAGGCCTGCCAGTAGGGAGCTGCAGTCGTCGATGCCTGATATTACAACAGCCTGTGCCGAGAGCCGACACAGTCATCTGCCCTGGTTCATGGCCTCTGATGAACTGTGCTTCTCTCTGGGATCTTCAACCAGCCCAACACTCGACGATGGGGGGAGGGATGAGTTGACAATTATGCACAGCTAAATCTATGGGCCTTTAACACACACACACACACACACACACACACACACACACACACACAAAACACGTTCACATCAGCAATGCACGCCCACAGTCACTGTGGAAACCATTCAGACCAATGCGAATGCTCTCCAAATAATTTGAAGGGTTTGCGTCTATGTGAGAGTACAACAGTGTGAGGGGGGGCGGGGGGGCAGTAGATGTGTGTTATTTGTGTGGTTGCATTGTGGCTCACTGTGGGGGTGTAATGCTGCAGGTTGCTGGCAGACTCACTACTGTGCAGAAAAACAGCGAAGAGCGACTGATGGAGAGAAGGAAGGCCGAACCCTCGCACAAGGAACAAAACCCAGGATCACACTGAACTTCTCCTTGAATGAGACTTGATCACCTCAAACACACGGCCTCATAACCCAGATAAAATCACAGCGCTAGCACTGCTTCATGCCTCCTGTGTAGTTAAACAGTTACGTTTGCAGCACACGCGGTTTCAGCTGAGGGCAGATTGAAAATAACCCTAATTAAACACCACAGCTGTAGTGTGAGAGTGAGACAGATGGGGAGGGAGAGTGAGACAGTCAGTGTGAGTGTGGATAAAATAAAACATCATAATTGCCAAGCTTGGAAACATCAGAGGAGACAGGTTTTAGGGCTTACATCAGTGCCGATATTAGCGGTTGGAGCCACATAATTTTGCCCTCATAGAGGGAGCGAGAGAGATGTCTTCTTTTCATCATTAATAACAACTCAATTACAGAAATAAAGACTTCTTGCTTTATGTATGACTTGATTAAAACCACACTTCTCCTGGCTCCCCTGAAGCCTTTTCTCCATTTCATACATCTGGAATGAATTGTCTGACTGTAACTTTAAAGAGACAGACATCTGTATGAGTAGGAGGGATTCAACGGGGATATTTTCGGATGATTGGAGACTATTTTTGACCTCTCTTGTGGTTAATTGTGCATCCACTTACTGTCTCCCTAATATTTGCTCAAACTGTGAAAAAGTCACACACATGTGCACACACATGCACACATTCCCAGAGGCCAGCTCAAAACTGGGATCAGGAACAGAAAATCATAGCTTGCTCTGTGATTACTTTCACAAAGTAAAGTTGTTTTCTTTTACTATAACAAAGAGTGATTCTTTAATTAATGACATACTTGCGACCAAAGCATGTTTCATTTTTCTTTCTCAATGAAATGCGTGTGAAAATGGTGATTCAAATGTTTCCTAGCAACAAGATCTACCTAACTGTTGGAGCAACAATGCTGAGGCAACTTCCAGGAGCACAGTCACCAACAGGTTTGCACAAAATATTTCATGAAGCTCTTCAGCAGTACAGTTGTGTCTTTGCATGAATCTGGTTATATGTATCACGAAACACAAGTTACAATTCAGTATATTGCTATATATTGTGATAACATAAGCAAAACGATATATTGCGATTTTTGGTAACACTTCATTTTACAGGTCTGCAAATGTCATCGTTATTAGGTGGTAATCAGCAAGTAATCTATTTGAAATTTCTTTGGGATTACTGACAAATTACCCTAACATTTACTGAAAGTTACTTTATTATCAACATGGTTTAATAATAATATGCTAAAATAGCTTATAACGGTTAAAATTGGGCCTTTAGTCTTGAGAAGGGGCTGCTCTTCATCAGAGGTAGAAAACTAACAGAAGACACCTCTGATCAGACACAGATCTCACCATTGTGACTTACTGTCTACACAGATGTGACCTGGTGGTTAATGTAATGAATCAGGGAGTTTTTAAAGAAAATTCAAAGCAGTTATTTAATAGTTATCATCTATTTATCAGCAGACTTGTAAATAAAGCAGATCAACTAACTTTGTATTCTTTTCCTGGAAATATGTTAAATAAGTGATCAGCTATTTATTACTGCTTATTGGGAAATAACAGAATATAATTTTTAAATAATGTTTAGAGTAGATATAAAATAATAATAATAAAAGTCCAGAGTTGAGTGCCAAGTGAAGACAGCCAAACAAAGTCATTTTTGATCAATTTTGAGGTAAATATTGAGGTAATATGGCAGCAATTCCAAAGAAATTTCAAATTGCTAATTATCACCTAATTAGCATGAAATTTGACCTGTAAAATGAACCACATTTAATTACTTTAATTAATCTAATTTCAGGAAAACTGTCATACTATAAAGAATACACCACCATATGTAATTGCATTTTGGGCAATCAGAACAGTTGGATCTGCATTTGCATTTATCACAGTCCCTGTAACATCCAGCATCATAGCACTACTTTGAGAGCATGCGTCTCTTTGAACACTGAATAAAATATTGCCTGAGTTAATCTCTGCATGTAAACTATTAAAAATCAATACAGTTTTTGAGAAACTATACAGTATCACAAAGCATCATATCGTGATACTTGAGTTTTTCAATATTTTCTTAACCCTCTATTCAGCAGTGGATCTATTACTACAAATCCAACAAGCATGCACTACTTAAACCCAAAGGGCTTTATTTGAAATTAGAGTTCAGATCACAAGATTTCTAAAGCCAGGCTGCAGTTAATGAAGCACATTTGTACTGGATGTGATTTTACAGCCATAAAAACATGGCATCCTGGGAATTAACACTTAATTAAATGCAAAGCTGATGTAGATTTACTGCAGTGCTAAATCAAGAAATATTAAATATGTATGTGGTATATGGTGGAGAATAAAGATATAGCATTTGCTGCATTGCTGTGGGTTCTTCCAGCTGTCAGACTGTCAATGAATTTGACTTGGTCTGATTAATCCACATAAGGTAGAGTTCAGAGTCACTTCACTGCATTTATGATGAAAATGTGACATTCAACAGGTTATTAATAAAGTATGTTTGTGGTTACGATGAGCAAATTTCATGAGAAAAAACTAACTAACCAATAAAAGAGACATATGTGAGAGGATCTGATGTTTTTGTTGTTGTTTGCTTTGAACTGGGAGGAAGACATACAGTGGGAAACCTAACTCTCCTGCCAGCCTGCTCCCATTTGCACATCTGAATCTTTGGGGGATGATCACCTGCTCGGGGATGATGCACTTGGAGCACTGCAGGGCTGAGCTGCTGCAGGCACTTTAGACTGATGCTGCAGGAGCCACTTACTCTGTTTTACTGTACATGGACGTCAGTTTGAGCGGTATGAAACAATGTGAACTTGTAGTTTTCAGTATTATGATTTTTTTTTTTTTTAAAGTTTGACAAGCATTAATCATATAAATCTCTGCGTAAATCATGGGTTGTAAGATAAACACACTCATTTCTTTGGCGATACAATCAGTGACTGCACCATGTTGTCGGTGGGCTTTGAGCAGATTTTGGGAAGATGTGGGAACTTCGATTCACAGCAGCAGGGTTTCGTGGATTGACAAACTCTCACCTGTTTCTCCAGCGCTTCCTTCCCAGTAATGGACATCTTGGGCGCCTGTGAGCGCTCGCAGGTGCATCCTTCCAACAGGTAAATCCCGGCAGGTCTCGCGCTCTGCTCGTTCTCGGAGTAGAACAGTATATTCTGGTAGAGGGCGAAGAACTTCTCGTGCCATCGGCTGTTCTCCGTCGTCTTCTTGCTCAGGTAGCCGCGCTTCGTCCCCTTTTTACGCGCGACAGCCGACAGAAACAGCAAGTGCCCTTCGTTGTACCGGACGCTCTTCTGCATGTTTTTTTTTTTTTTAGTCGTACGGTTTGGAAGAAAGTGGGACAAGCGGAGCTTTCACCGCGAGTCCATGATGGTCGGGGGTTGCGTGTGAACTTTCCCACCGAGAGACGCACGGCTCAGCGGCGCCGTGGCGCACCAGAAAGTTGCCCCGCAGACGGGAGCGCTTCTGCACATAAACTCATAGTAAACATGTCCGAGTCCCACAAACACTAAAATAAATCCATGCTGCTCGCCAGAAAGCACGCTTCTATACAGAAACAAGAAACAAACAAGCAGGAGAAAGCGAAGCGTTCACAAAGGGGAGAACCCTCAAGTGGACAGTGACAGAATCACATACCCGATAAACTGTAATCGGCTTTGACAGTGGTTAACTCTCTCTCTCTCTCTCTCTCTCTCTCTCTCTCTCTCTCTCTCTCGCTAGTGATGCGCGCTGATCTTGGAGTTGGAGGAATTAAAGGCGGAGCGTGTGTTGCTTGGTGTTTGAGACAGAGCTAGAGATGTAATGCAGATATTCTCAGTGGCAAATGTTGTGATTTGTTTCTGCATTATTAATAGAGCTGCATCAGAGAGCACACACACTAATAAATACATTAATGGATCAATACAATATTAATAATGGACAAAACAAGTCAACAATTTAAAGCCTCCTCGTGTCCAAATCGGTTTCCTCTCTCTGCCCCACAAATAAAGAAATGCTGTAATTCTTATTGAAAGGAAAACTCCACCTATTTTACACATTAAAGTCTGTTTACGGGTCTTGGGGAGCTGCATCCAGCTGCTGCAGTAGTTGTATAAAGCCTTGAGACACCAGAGGGAGCTGCACAAAAAAACATCTTATGTGATGGTATAAGTGGTAACGTTGGTTGGGACTGCTACAAGTTTGACTGGAGGTGTGGAGTTAGTTTTAGTTTTAGTTAGTTTTTTTAAATTTTATTATTTAAATGTATTTTCAGAGACTTTCCTTTTTTGTTTTGTTTTTTTTCTCCCTCTATTGGCCCATAAGATGCTCCACCTTATGAACCCGGCCCCCATGATGTGACCAGGTTCATAACGTCAATTTGGCTTTCCAATAATACGTCACTACTGGACAGAATAAATAGCGGTGAAATGAACGGTGCACAAAAAGGAAAAGCACAACGGCTGAAAGCTGATATTTTAAGATATCTTAAGGTTTAGATTACAGGCTGCCTCAGTGTGTGTAATATTCCTAGCATGTTTTTATACATGGCACTAACTCACTTTGTTCTGGTTATGTTAGATGATGAGTAAGGGTGGGGGGCCCCAACAAAGAGTAGCCTTGGGACCCCTGACCACCTTAATCCACCAGTGGTAGTTGGCCTCTCATCCATGGGTGTATGAAGAGAACTGGATACGTGATGTGTTCAAGACTTCATAAACGCGAGTTCGCCAGTTTCATTTGAAGGCACCATATATTAGCCACCTCTAGCATGCCACACCTGAATCTCCAATCAGTAATCAAGTAGCATTGTGGGTAATGGAGCTGCCACATTTTGACAAGGGAAGAATAAGTGCTGCATCGATATAGATTTTTTTTTTTAAACAGTCCATTGTAACTCCGTCAACATTACAGTGGTGCTAAATGCTTCATCGGTGGAGTTCCCTTTTAAGGTCAAAGAACAGAAAGTACAAGTTTGACTCTTTCTTCATTTAATCTCCAAACGTCACATCTATCCGTGGTAAAATCTTGATCAGTTGGTATTAATTGATGTTTTGACAATTAGGTTAAAGTACAGATGATGGCGATAACCAGAACCTGAGAATCCTTTTCACACACACACTATTAAAGAGAGCAGCAACGAGCCACTCTACTCCAGTACTACCACTACTACTCTACTCCATCAGCGCAGAGTCCTTTTTCAAACAAAATTTCACTTCTTCCTTGTGTATTCTTGGTTGAGCGTGAGATGGGTCGTCTTTTTGAGTATTGCTTCAGCGACGTCAAGAGTCTGACTGCAGCCACTCCATGAGGGATGATCTGTCCGAGACACTCAAAAGATCTGAGAGAAGTTTCTTAGTTTTCCTGGAGACACGGAGAGAAAGACAACGGAAAGGTTGCTTAAACACAGCATATCAACCTTATTCTCGGGGGGGTTACTGTAGAAATGATTATGGGCAGAACTTCCGCTGAGGTGCAGTTGTAGTCAACAACCAGACAAGCTAAACTTGTGGAACATGCACCCAAAACAATAAGGGATTGTTCTTGTGACCAACGGTACAGTCTCCATCGCTGACCTACAGTCGAGGAATCCAGAAGTACAGCTGCAAGAAAAAGTATGTGAACCCTTTGCGATTACTTGGATTTCTGCATAAATTGGTCAAAAAATGTGTTCTGATCTTCATCTAAGTCATAACAGACAAACACAGTCTGCTTAAACTAATACCTCACAAAAAATGATATGTTTTTATTGAACACAACATGTAAACATTCACAGTGCATGGTGGAAAAAGTATTTGAACCCCTCGGCTAATGACTTCTCCAAGAGCTAACTGGAGCCTGGAGTCAGCCAACCTGGAGTCCAATCAATGTGATGAGATTGGACATGTTGGTTAAAGCTGCCCTGCCCTATAAAAAACACACACCAGTTTTGAGTTAGCTGTTCTCAGGAAGCATTGCCTGATGTGAACCATGCCTCGTACAAAAGAGCTCTCAGAAGACCTACAAAAGAATTACTGACTTATATGAAGCAGGAAAGGGTTACAGAAGTCTCTCTAAAAGCTCATGTGTCCACGGTCAGACAGACTGTCTACAAATGGAGAAAGTTCAGCACTGTTGCTGCTCTCCCTCGGCGTGGTCGTCCTGTAAAGATGACCACTAGAGCAAGAACCCTAGAGGGTCAGCTAAAGACTTACAGAAATCTCTGGCACATGCTAACAATTTTTTTGACAAATCTACAATAAGTAAAACATTAAACAAGAATGGATTTCATGGGAAGGACACAACAGAGGACTGCTGTCCAAAAAAATATTGCTGCATGTTTGCAAAAGAGCACCTGGATGTTCAACAGCACTACTGGCAAAATATTTTGTGGACACATGAAACCAAAACTGAGTTGTTTGGAAGGAACACACAACGCTATGTGTGGAGGAAAAAAGGCTCAGCACACCAACATCTAAACCTCATCTGATTGTGAAATATGGTAGAGGGGCGTCATGGTTCGGGGCTGGTTTGCTGAATCAGGGTCTGGACAGACTGCTATCATCGACGGAAAAATGAATTCCCAATTTTATCAAGACATTTTGCTGGAAAACTTCAGACCATCTGTCCACCAACTGAAGCTCAACAGAGGATGGACGCAACAGGACAACGACCCAAAGCATAGAAGTAAATCAACAACAGAACGGCTTCAACAGAAGAAAATAGGCTTCTGGAGCGGCCCAGTCAGTCCTGACCTCAAACCCACTGAGATGCTGTAGCATGACTTCAAGAGAGAGATTCACACCAGACATCGCCAGAATATGGCTGAACTGAAACAGTTTTGTAAAGAGGAATGGTCTCAAATTCCTCCTGACCGTCGTGCAGGTCTGATCTGCAACTACAGGAAATGTTTGGTTGAGGTTATTGATGTTAAAGGAGGGTCAACCGGTTATTAAATCCAAAGGTTCACATACTTTTTCCATCCTGCTGTGTGAATGTTTACATGTTGTGTTCAATAAAAACATGAAAACATACTTTTTGTGCTGTATTAGTTTAAGCAGACTGTGTTTGTCTATTGTTGTGACTTAGATGAAGATCAGAACACATTTTATGACCAGTGCAGATGCAGAAATACTTTTTCTTGCAACTGTATGTGGCTGAGAAACCTAAACTTGAAGAGACCACCCAAAACCCTCTTTATGTGAGCTCATTTCATTTAATCGACAAAAAGCCAGCGGAGGAAAACCTCACATCCTACTTTGTGGTTGGTCTATAAAGACCAGCAGAGAAGAGACGTCGGGTTCTTTAAGGACTGACTGCAGAGCCTGGAGAACATCAGGTATGATTTCATGTGTAGGGAGGACTCAGCACTGTAGCCCTGGTTTAATGACAGACAGCTACTTTTACTGTTTTCTGTACAGTTTAAAATGTAAAGCAGTTTATGGAGCAGAGTGCAGGGCAGCATTAGACTAAAATAGTTATATAGTATAATAGGTATCTCAGTAAATCTGTCTAGAAAAAACAAAACCTTGTCACTGTGGAAGTACTGATCTGCCTCAGAGCTTTTCAGATTGTTCATCACTTCACCGTCTGCAGCAACAGAGTCAATAAAGTAGCTTTATATGCTAGCGTCGGTTATCTGAGGCCACTTCTTCAGGTCATCCTCCCATCCCTCCATCGTAGAAGGCGGAGCTATGATCACATCCCGTTTAAGGTACAGTATAATAGGTGATGTTCACACATGTTTTACTAGATCTTATAACACAATCTCTCTAGTAGTAGAGTAGTAGTAGAGACGATTAGTGTACCGTTACCATGGAAAATGCTGGTGACACGACATGCTGAAAATTGCACCCATACTTCATGCAAGGCATCATGGGCGATAGAAATAAGGTCGATAAAATTATTGTATGCGAGAGTACAATAAAATCCCTGTTCTTAACCTCCGACCAGCAGCTCGACTCCTCTGTGTACGATCACTGTGTACTCAGCGTGGCTTCACTCCAACAAAGGACAAACACTTCATATCGGGAGGATTACATTGACTGAGGGGTATGGATATGCGTGTGTGTGTGCTGACAGATATTTCATATGATGAAGATTACTTAGGAAGCAGCACTCAGCTCCCAGTAGGCTTTCTCGCAAATTCTTACTTTTGCATTTAATTTACTCCTTAAATTAACATTAACACAAAACTTTCAATAAGTGGTGTGTTACAGTTTCTCCCTAACTGAAGTGTATTTTTATGCCATTTACCCCAATTTCATGCTTGGAACATGTGATACATTTCTTAATGAAGACCACTGAGCATACCTGCTACAGTTACATATCATATATTGCTGGATTCAGCACAGTCATACCTTTCCAGTAAACCATGATTGGTGTTTCTGGGACAATCCCAGCCAAAGCTACCTAAAAGTAAATGAATCGTAGACCTTCATATTTGATATTTCTGCTTATTGGACTGTGTCTGTAATACTGTATTTTTTCAATGCATGAATACATTCACATTTTGTTTCTTCACACAGGTAAAGGAAGCCCCTGGCCACTATCACACCCAGTCTGGGATCAGTCAGAGCTTCAATTATGAAATGACATGAGTTTAGGTGTGTCACCTCCCACATCGGCATTTCTTTTATTCATGAGGTATGTCACAATATCTGTCAATTATCCAATTTTGCAGTAAAATATTTTTATACAAGAATCCATTTCATATGTAGGAAAACCGAAGAGAATATGAATAATATTGCTGTGCTTTGTTCTACTTCTGGCAGGGGTATGTCAAAAACTAAAGCCCTTTTGGGGGACTTCCCTCTGGTCTACTGCTTCAGTGTGCTCCTGTGCATTCTTCTTAATACTTGTAAAAATTGATTAGCCAAAGGAAAATAAAATCTGGACCCCCCCGGAAGACAATATATGACAAAAGTTGGATAAAACTGACTCAGTTTAGTTTTAATTAGCAATTCCAGCACATTTATATTAATTAAAGTTGGATTGAACAGATCAGGAACATTAATTTCAAACTAGAACTTTAAACAAGGAACCTATCTTGTTTCTGCTAAAGTAAATGGTAAATGGATTTGGCATGTGTGAGACCCGGTGAGATCCGGTGAGACCCCATGAGACCCGGTGAGACCCGGTGAGACCCGGTGAGACCCCATGAGACCTGGTGAGACCATGGATGACCCATCACAAAGAGGCGACTGTTCGTTCTAAACAACAATGGCGGTTCCTGAAGAGGTTAGCGTAGATGTTGCAATAGCCTCAGTTATATCAGAACTGGAGAGTATTTCTTCACTGAGAGAAGAGCAAAGAGTTGAAAGTGTAAATTACAGTTTTTGCCTTCGGTCAGTTTCACTTTCGTTAATTTGATTGACAGGTGGTTCTTCCAATCATCTGCCAAGTATTTTTTGACGGCTTCTCAGATGGTTCTGTGAATCAAACCGTGTGACAGGTTAGGTGGCAGCTGCATCCCGTTCAGACGTCATAAGAAGTCCTTAAAAATGTCTAAAATGAAGTTGACATCAAAACAATTTTGAAGTGAATTAAACTCAGCTGGTTTTGCATGTATCTGAATCAAGTTCCTTACTGGAAACCATCCCATCATAAACATGCTCGTAGGTCTGTTTCTCCTCCTAAGTCTGAGCTGTACCACTAATCTGGAAACCTCCTGATTTTCCAGGAACATTGGTACATTTTCTGGTTCAGACGTGTCAGCACAAAAATAAAATGAAGTTCATTTGAGTGTTAAAGCTTAAATAAACATTCAATTTAGCGTTGGTGGAGCTGCTTCGAGTTTTGTTTCTTCATGACACACGCTGGACTCTTTTCAGCTGTCAAGCTCCATTTTCTATTGAGAAGTATTTGAGAAACTCTCCAAAGCACAGGAGCAGGATTTTTTTTTTTTTAATTTATGGGAGTTTAAAGGGATACTCAGGCATTTTAGTAATTTTTTTTTTTTTTTTTTGTTTTTTACTTTATTTCCTTGATACTCTGCCTCGTGGACCGTTTGCGTTGCAGCTGCTGCGTCCACACTGATATCATAACAGAAAAAAGGAAGCAATTTTCTGTCAGTAAAAAAACAAATGCATAACGTGTGTTAAAGCTGCCGTCATCACGTGGATTGACTTCACACGCAGATGTTCATCCGCATACACTGCTCATGCTCACCTTCGGTGAAGGAAAAGACAGAAGAAGTGAGCCAGTAAATAGCGATGCGCTCCGTTCCATTACTTCGTATTCATTTAATAAATATACAAATGTCAATTAGATGGTAACGTGCATGAGAAATGATGCACAACAACATAAATACGGTTACAATAATCATAGGCTTATAGTTAGCAACTTGACCCGGACAAACGTGATCTGTATTAAACTTCCATAAAGTGTGAGGGACAGATTAAAAAAGTTAAGTCAAAGTAAAAATCAAACAGCAGAGGCTGAGATATCCTGACTTTTAATCATTAATATGGGTCAAGCTCCAAAACACTGGATCCTACATTTCCCACAATGCAACTTGATAGTGTTTATGTGTTAAGCAGCCATTCATTTGAATACGGTCAATCCGTCAAAGCAGCAGGGGCGACAACGCAGAGGGCTCCACCAAAAAAAGACAAGGCAGTGCTTCGTTAAAACAGCACAAGGCGATGTGTCGAATCTGCAGAGCCACAAAATGTATGATACAAATGCTTTCACAGGCTGAGTTACAGAGGCGTTGATATCGAGGGTGCAACCGGGGCCAAGAAGCTGCAGGGGCCCAAAATCACCTTCCTGCACCGTGTCCACGCTGAATCCCTTACATGTCCTTTTGTTACGTCATGTAAACAAACCACGTAGGCTACCTATCAGCTGAGCGTTCAAGATTAGACTGGAGACGTAACCCCTGAAAACATGTTGTGATATTTACTGGAAGTTAAATGCAATATAGCCAACAGCAGTCGGAAGATTAAAGAACCAGATTAAAGAACTCCTTTACTTACTAACATTCATTGTGGGCAGTAAAGTAAGCATTTCACTGGGCAGGGAAACTCGTTTCTTTCTGTGCACATGACAATAAATACTTTGAGACTCGAGTCTTTGAGCAGCGGAGCTCTCTGGTGACCTCCATACTACCAGCTGCCCCTTATTAAGGTTTGTGTAATGAAATCTCACATTGGTAACTCCTCATTTCAACTTTAACAATCTGCCATTAATGGTCCATTAAGGTGTGACAGGAATAAATAGAAACAGCTGGGTAACTGACAAAAGTCCAGCTCAAAGTATGTGAATTGTCCAACTGAGTTGTACTACCCACCCTAGCAACATCCCACTTTCAGAAATGGTCAGGGTGAATGTGTGTGTTCAGCGTACCTCCTGGTGTTGACCATGCTCTCCAGCTCTCTGGCTTTGCGTGCAGCAGTGTGTAGTATAGTGTCTGGGATGTCAGCCAATCGGGCGACGTTCAGGCCGTAGCTCCGCCCTGCAGCTCCTTCAGTCAGCTGGTAGAGGAAAGTGATGAACTCTGGCTGAACCTCTCCATCTGCAAACAAACACACACACATATACTATATACACTGTATATATACAATAAAATCTCCAAGTTTCAAGTGATGACACATTAGAAAAGTAAGATAAATTTAAATAATAAATAAATTTACCAGCATTTTCACACACATACCATCGGTGTCAGTGGCGACATCAGGCTCATTTAGTAGGAAAGCCATGTGGTAGTTCGACACATGTTCAGGATACACCCGCTCCAACTCACACAGAGGAGGGTAATGGGTCACAAACAGGGTGAGGGCTTTCACCTAACAAAAGGAAGGAGAGAGTTAACATGTTGATGCCAGAGAGTTTGTGCACTAGACTCTTCTGGATGTTAAGGAGGAAGGAAAACTGCAGGTCAGCCAGGTGCTAATGCAATCTGTACATTGTGTTCACATTGGGAAGAAAACATAGAAACAAGCATATAGCTGCAGGAGGGAATGTCGTCACTGCTGTCGTTGCTCTATTCCAGAGAAGCTCCTCACTCCTGCTGACAGTCGAAGACGTCTCCCTGGTAGGTAAAAGTGAGAAAAGTAAGTACAGGCTGTACAGTAACATCACCGGTGGTGACCCTCCACTTGCTATGTTTGGGTTTACTGACAATTCAACTACCACCTTCCCACCTACTCACCAGCTTTCCACGGAGCCTGTGAAAAACTGCTCACAGTGTGCACTTGGCTTGGGCGATATAATGAGATTATCGCTAGACATGATATTGATGAGCCATGATAATGGTCCTCACATGTCCTTGATAACAGAATGATATTCAGTTATGTTGATTACCGGGTTTTTGCCAGTATATTACAAGCCCAGTAAGCCTGAGATGACTCCCTGCCAGAGCAAAGCGTCGGGGAATTTTGTATTTTTAAGATTTTTTTTTCTTTACCAAAATAAGTTAGCAAACCCATTTAAGCGGAACTAGGCAACACGTTTTTGACATCATTGGGCAAAAAATCCATAATAACCTTTCAGCATGTTGTAATTCAATTTTTCTGAGAAAACTGGACTTCTGCACTGGACTGGACTTCATGGCTCTGTTTTCAGGATTTAAAAAAATCTAGCCTGTGACGGGAGACTTTGACCAATCACAGCTCATTTCAGGGAGCGCGCATTCCTATTGGCTGCGCTCTGGTCATGTGAGCAGCACTTTGGATTCTCACAGGAGTTTTCAACGTGGCTGGGCCACAAACTTTCTCATTTTACAGCATGTGTCAAACTCAAGGCCCGCGGGCCAAATTACGTCCGGCCTCTCATTTTATGAGGACCGTGAGGGCTTGCAAAGAATATATCATGCTTATCATACAATTCTATGCCGCTTTGCAGAAGCACAATGCCCTTAAACTACATCTTCCACAATGCATCTCGATTTTGTTACATGCACACTGAAGCGTCTCAATATCACCGGTTTCTTGCAGCGGCGCTCTAGCAGAGTGATGGGATCCTAAAAAATATGAATAGTACCAAAATGTCCAAAAAAAAAGTCGATGCAGAGGGAAGGAAATTTAATGTTAGACGGAAAGAGAATCCATGTTAGTGCTTAATGGAGACCAGCCGGTATGTCTACTTTGCTACGAGGCAGTAAAACACTGTCACACCACTGTCATCTACCACATGATCAGTTTATACGCCGCAGACTGAACGTTAGATCAGAGCTCATTGATCTGTTGGACTATAGTTCTGCCCCTCTCAACTCCCACCACAAAGTTAAACTAAGTTAATGGAATAAACTGTTTGATAATATTTGTGTGATGGTAAAAAAAAAAAAAAAAAAAGACCTTTATTAGTCACTTGAGAATTATTTTGATCTTTGATGGATGAGTAATGATGAGGGTTTCTTATCTCATAAATTTATGGGACTGATATTATAATAACACATAGAAATGTGAGTGTGTGCCCACATACACTATTTTTGTATCTACGTGCATGCACATATAGATGCACAAGCATTTTTTTGTTACTGAACTCATTTTTTAAATAAACTGTACAATATTTCTGCTTGCAATTATTTTTCCTAGACTTCTGCTTTCAGAGCTAGTTATTAAAATAAATTATTACTAAAACTAATAATAATCAAACGCAGAGGCAATTTTGTAATATGATCAAGAGCAGATATATTTATATAGTCTTACAATTAAAATCGGGCCTTTGAGGGCAACCATAACGCTGATGTGGTCCGGGATGAAACTGAGTTTGACGCCCCTGTTTTACAGCTAACAGTGTTGTTGGAGTGTTGTTTTTCTGGTCTTTTAGACACATTTAGCAAAAAAAAAAAAAAAAAAACACCACAGCATTTACACACTGCCTTTAATATCTTCATAAACTACTTCATCAAATACCAGTACTGGGTTTGTCAGGTAAAAGAGATGACAGATCACATTTTATTTCCAGAGTGGTCATGTTGATTGAATAATTGATCACATATAAAAGTCAATGAGCCAAAGTCCCATAAAACACGACTATGAACCTGAAACCTTCTCTTCGTCTGTAGCCATGCTAGTGGCTAGCATGCTGACATTTAGTAATGTTAACATGTTCACCAGTTTAGCATGCTAATATCTGCTAATTTGCACTAAACAGAAAGTCCAGCTGAGGCTGATAGGAGTGTCATTAGCTTTATTAAGTATTTAGACCTGATGACGGCTCCTGATGGGAAGTTAACGTACCACTAAAGGTAAGACTGTTCATCCTGAGCGGGACATGAAGGGTGAAGAGACATTTCACTCAAATCCGTAAATGTCAACCTGCTAGCGGAGACGAGGATAAAAGCCAGGAGGGGCCATTAATGTCTGTACAAAATTTGTGGCAATCTACGTATTATATCAGTGGTTTCCAACCTAAATCATCAGATAATTACTTGGGCAGGAGATAATAAACAAAATCCGGCTGCACAAAATTGTTATATGTATTTGAGCATGTAGTCTGTTAATGGTTCAAGCAGATGTGGATTCATATTAAGTTTGGCAACCAGATGTTGAGATATTTCAATGGAAACTTTGCTATATATATATATATATATATATATATATATATATATATATATATATATATAGATATATATATATATATATATATATATATATATATATATATATATATATATATATATATATAAGTAAAGGGTTTGAGAGTGCAGTGGTGCCATTGTCCCGAATTTCCCTCCAGGGATTAATAAAGGTTCATCTTATCTTATCTTATCTTATCTTATCTTGTCGCGTTGTCTAAAAAGACCTCCAGTGAGTGAGAGAAGGAGAGAGAAAAGGAGAATACTTAGAGACAGAAATACTCAAGCAGGAGCAAAAAATTAATAAAAACTAATAAATATTAGTTTATGCCAGAGATTCATACAAGTTTGTGTGAGAGGGTTGAATTACTCTGTAGTCTTACCTGAGAATTAAAGGTGAAATTAAAAGTTTAACATAAGAAATGCTGCTGCAGTGTACATTTTGTTATTTTCAGTTTTTTAAAGTCACCAGAATGCAGGAAACAAAGTCTCTGAAGCTCAAATTTGATTCTGAAATCCTCTTTTTTTAATATGTCAAGATTGGCATGTGTCTGTCAATTTTTAGTACAAAGTAGTGCTAAAAGTAGCAACGCTAATTCTTCCTCCCAGTCGTCCACCATGTTTGTTTACACTAATGTCACTATGATTAGATTTCCGGTTTTGAGAGTTGGAATTCTTTCTGTTGTGAGCTGTTTTGGCCAAATCGTTGCTCTCCACATACTACAGTTACAAAATTTAACATTATGTGTGGGGGCCCTCACATTTTCAACATCTGTTAAGATTTGAAGTCTTTAGTATGGACCAGCCTTAGTTACCAGCCCTTTTATACCAGCCTTTACTATATCCATTATTATAATGTAATTACTATGCCGAGTAAACACTGGGATCTTGATTCTGTTCTACTAAATATTTCTCTTTGTCCTTTGACCTCAGTGTGAATATTAATCGTATTATTTATTTAACTATTTCTTCAGCCTCATACAAAAGAGAGAAGTAGGCGGAAAACGGCACAGAAAGAGAAAAGACAAAGATAAAGTGATACCAAATGGTAGGTATCATAACAAATGTTGTATTATGTAACAGCAACTGTGTTACCACTAACTAAGCAAAAGTTTTAGCTGAAGAACAAAGAGCAGAGCATCTATATCTACCGTACCCAGTGTATTATTTTACCGCCTCTGTGCCCTGCAGTGTGCTGAGCTAATACAAGAAGACGTGCTGTGTGATGAATATAACCACCAGTATAAACACATACATACAGTATTATGTCACATTTTCCCCCATTTTGTTTTTTCCTTTCTCTTAAGGATGTCTGCAGTCAGTCACTCTGGCCTCACTGTAAACACCCAGATTTTCAGGCTTTAAGGAGACAAACTGAGAAAAGTGACGGCGTTTCACCTCATCCCGCTAACCTTTAATCCCCGTCAGGCCCGGAAGCTGCCCAAACGCTACATGATCAAACTCTGGCGTTAAGGTTAAGACGTGAAAATCTCAAAAAGCGGGTGGGGCACTCACTCTGCCTCTCTTTCTGTCTCACATGCATGCACAAACATTTCCTCTCTCAGCACTACACCCTCAGGATGGCTACGGAGAGCTCTTCACTAAAACAAATGCATTTCCTTTTCCTGCTGACTTTAGCAGCCCACATGTGAATGGGAGCAGGAGGACGAATGAACCTCTTTTACCCGACGAACCCAGTATACCGGCTGATCTGTGTCAAAACGCTGCCTTTCTGAACTTAATAAAACACTGTGGTAGTCTTTCTTCTGAATAGTTTGTAAAAGACGAGGCCTTAATGCTACTAAAAAAACATCACTCCAAGTGCATTTTGTCCAACCAATGTTTGGCAATGATTTCAATATTTTAGTAACAAAATCAATGCATGAGAAATTGTGTTTTTACTATTTTTATAATGAATGTACAAACAACTTTGGA
This sequence comes from Pterois miles, assembly GCA_947000775.1. Taxonomy (NCBI): domain Eukaryota; kingdom Metazoa; phylum Chordata; class Actinopteri; order Perciformes; family Scorpaenidae; genus Pterois; species Pterois miles. Next base: position 769,532 of record CAMQGK010000240.1, on the reverse strand, counting down.
TTCTTTTTAGTTATCTTATTTACATTGTTATTTTATTTGTTATTATATAAGTTTTACTTGATCATATTTAGTCAAAATTATACACTTTAGTTGTTTTTATTGATTTCATACTGAGCACAATGGTATAATGATGCACAGGGTATATGTCATGGTCAGAGGCTCCATTGTGTGCACAGAGCCTCCTGTAGTGGATATCGGTAGTATTTTAGTAAAACCCATTTGGCACGCTTTGGCTAAAGTGGCCAAGTGGAGAGTCTGCCTGGTCCTATCTTTACTAAAACCGTTGTAGAATCTATGTGCTTTGTGTGTTATCTGCTTTGAATCAGTTGTAGTCAAGGAGTTGCTAAATGAAGACAGAAATATCTCTGTGCATGGCATCGTTGCTACAATGGTGTTATCCACTGTCTAATCTAGAAAACATGTTAGGCGAGGATAAAAATGTACATTTTTCTTTGCTTCATCACAATTTACTCAGGCATAGTGACAGTCACCATGTTACTGACCCTGGGGATGAATTCTCTGAGGTCTTACCTATCCATAGACACCAAGATCATGCATATAGACCTGGTAGGTATGGATCTATTTTTGATTTATTTTGGGTATGTCTGACTAGGCAAAATACATATTCCAGCAGCCTCATGCTTCAGAGGTTAACACAACATACTGAGTCTTAACAATGTGATAAACTGTTGAAACAAAACTAACGCTGGATTAAATAAATGTTAGTATTAATAAGCCATCAAGTCTGATCATGACAGTAATGATAACAGTCTGACATCCTCGCCGCAGACAGGCGGCTGCAGGATCGTCCTGCTAACTGCTCGGTCTAAGAAAGGTCAGACCTCACTAGTAACACCTCCCTCTGAAAGAGACGGCACGGTGACTCCTACACACTTCAAACAAAGACACACAGACCGACACACACAGGCAAGCTACTTCAATCATTCCTGTCCACCTACACTGAAAGGTAAAAACAACCGGAGCGTGGCAAAGTGAGGCTGCAGCCTTGATAATGGTCTGATTAGGTGCTAATGGCAGCTCATTACCAGACCACCCAAGAGTGAACTGACAGCCATGTTCTGCAGAGCTGGACTATCTGATGAAATTAGCGGTGAAACAATTATTCAATTAATTGATTAGACGCTAACCAGAAAATTCATGATGGTCAATTTTGAATAACAGATTAAATAGTCATTTAGATCAAGTAAAATACAAACAAACAGCTTCTTCCAGGATCTATAATCTTGCACATCCACATTTCTACAGTCAGTTTGACTGAGTAGTGGATACAGGCTGCATTTTTGGGGCTTGTTTCTAAAGTGTAGTTGTTTATTTGGGCTCGCTCCTGTCTCTCCTCACCGCCATCACCACCCACCACTCAGAGTGTTGTTGTTGTCAGACAAATCTTTGCTAACAATGCCAGGTACTAAGTGGGCGAAATATGGCAAAAATTACAACAAAGACTGTGAAAAAGAAAGTGCACTTAAAGATTGGATTTGCCCTCAAGTGGAGGACGATTCAAAGGATGTTTACCGTTTTTTACTAACTGTGATACTGGAGCACTTCATGCCGATTTGAAAAAATGCTAAAATGAAACATTAAATTAATTGTTCAACTTGGTTGACAAGAAAACATATAAAGTTAGAAGTAAAAAATTAAACACAGATATTAAATAAAATGTTCAACTTAATTAAGTTTAGTTAACAAGAAAAATGTAAAGTTACAAGCTAAAAATGGACGCAAAAAGGACATTAAATGAAGGACTCCAAAATAAATTCACACAGACTGTGTATGGTGCTGGATAATATAAAGTGTAAAGCTGGTTTATCAGAGCTTTTTCACTGACATCAGCTGCCTGCTCCTGCATGGTCAAGACATGCTGCCTGACGACCATTCGAGGGCAAACCTAACTTTAACTATTCAACTACGATGTCTAACCTTTTGCTTCTAGACACGACCCTTCTGCACCAAACAACACTGATGAAAGTGGTGAGACTGAACCAAAACAATAAAGTTGCAGGCGAGAAAAACAAAACAAAGAGCTGAAAGTCACCAAATCACTCCGTAGACTGGTGGTGAATTGCAGGGTTATTTGATAAATCTCTGTCAGTTTGCCTCTAGAAGCGACAGTTCGTCATTTGAGCCCATGTTAATTTAAAATACTGATTAGTGCAGCTTCAAGTAAATTGGGAAAATAAAAAACAAAATAAAAGTAAAAATTGTTGTTTCTATTCACTGTGAAAGGGTTAAACTTCTCCACTAAAAACACAAACAAATCCCAGACCGGACAACGCCATAGTAGCGACCTGTCAATCACAAGGTAGCCCCGCCCTAAAGCATCCCCTGCTTTATGGTCTATTTGACTCTAAATGGGACCATAATTTACTAAATGAACATCATGCTGTATTGAAGGAGACTTGTAGCAACTGAGACCATGAACTCATGTCTACAGTGTTTACTGAGGTAATAAATCAAATGAGAAGTAGGTTCATTTTCTCATAGACTTCTATACAGTCAGACTTCTTGTTGCAACCAGAGGAGTCGCCCCCTGCTGGCTGTTACAAAGAATGCAGGTTTAAGGCGCTTCAGCATTGGTTTCACTTCTCAGACCCGGAGGTTGACCACTGGTTGGAGCCCTACGTTTCTGTTGAAATATAATTAGGTTCAATGGTGTGTATGATCTTAAAATTTCCCTATCCTCCAAGATAACTATGATATGGACGAAAATATATAATTGAATGATAGAAAAATGCAGGGAACATTTCTCTGTCTCTCTGATTGTGAGCAGTGGTACAGGAACATCTCTAAATATCCTCTCTTAACGTAAGCTAAAGGTTGCTGTTTATAAACAGATAGAGGAATGCTCGGAGCGCTCAGTCGTTGAGGAGGCCCGTCCAGATGGGACGGGCTGTGTGTTCAGCTCACTTGACTCAAAGGTTCAAATAAAACTTTATAATCAAACTTTCTCTGCATTGTGTCACCTCGCCCACCTCTTCTTCTCCTATCGTACGTCTCAAACTGGTGTCTGTTCCACTGCACACCTGTAATACACACCTGTACGCAACTGTGCTTCCAGGAAAAGGCTGCAGGTGTCGACACCACTACTGCCGACTCTCTGTCTTGTTACTGCTCTCCATCCAATTAGACACAAATCCAATCCTGACTCAAGTCAACACCCTTCGTCTTCTCACCTCTCAACTAACAAGGCGTGCATGTGTGTGTGTGTGTGTGTGTGTGTGTGTGTGGTGTGTGTGTGAGATGAAGAGATTTGGTGTAAACGATGTGTGCATGTGTGTTGCTGACCTCTGACTTTGGCTGCGAGTCAATCCTGTTCTGTAATTGGCCTAAATTATTCGAGTCAGGGTCAGTGACAGGAGCAGAGGTGATGACCTTTCCTTTATTGTGTCTTTTGTTTAAAAGGGAAATACTTGCAAAATCAATGCTTGTGGCTTTCATCCAGGGTGCAACATTAAGGACTGACTGTTTAGGATTCTGACATGGACCACGGCTTTAGGGCTTTAGAAACGAAAGCCACTTGTCCAATTATGTCGCCCCTGAAAAAAGCTGCTGTATTTGTGCTTTTTCTGACCAGCAAGGGTGAATGAGAATTATTTTTCCATCCATTAACCCTCTGAGACCCACAATAGACCCATCTTTGTCTTTTTTAGAGGGGCACAGGGGATCTTTAAGGGGAGATAGCAGGTCAGCAGTAGATGTCACATAGAAGTGGTGTACTTCATCTGAAAGCTGGGAACCTGAGGATTAATTTGAGATGAAGCTCAGCGCTGTGTGTCAAGTCGTTCTAATTCTAAATCTGTAATAAACATGAACAAATGAATTAATTGAATTATTCAAAGTACATAATAGTTTGGATCATTATGATAAAAGTATGTGATGTTCATCCACATGCTCTATTATGTCTCATAAGTTGTTGCAGCATTATTTGGGTTCATACCATTTGGTAAGACAGATTTGGTGCAAAATTTAACCATTTTTTACCACTCAAGTATTGATAAAAACGATCAATAATCCCTCCAGAGTACTACATAAAGACAGCAAGAAGAGATTTTTAGGTCGTAGCATGCTCAGTAAATTTAAGGACTGGTATCCATCGGTACCAACCAGGTCACACTAGCTTCTCGGGAAAGAGGCTAAATCATACTCCAAACTAAATTTTGGCCATTTTCAAAGGGGTCTCTTGACCTCTGACCTCCAGATATGTGAATGTAAATGGGTTCTCTGGGTCCCCACCAGTCACCCCTTTACAGACATGCCCACTTTATAATAATCATATGCAGTTTGGGGCAAGTCACAGTCACGTCAGCACACCGGTTGTTGCTTGTTGGGCTGCAGTTTGCTATATTATTATTTGAGCATATATTTTATGCTAAATGCAGTACCTGTGAGAGGTTCTGGACAATATGTCATTATTTTGTGTTGTTCATTGAATTCCAATAATTAATATATACGTACATTTGCAAAAAGCAGCACATTTGCTTTGCAGAACAACAGCCATGAGCTAGCCAGTGGAGGACAATAGAGAGACTCACATGCACTAAAAGGCAAACACAGCTGGACCGGCGACATCAACAAAGCACAGAGAAACTCAGATTATAGCACACATAGAGGGAGAGTGACTTCATTCATTGCTCAGGTAGACATTACTCCACTATATCTTTACTTTGAAAATAGTTGTGTGCTGCTGTATTAACACTGAATTTTTAGCACCCTTAAAATCAGAAAAAGTAGACATAATTTTATGTGACAAAAAGGTTATATCATAAACCATATATGACATGCAATGAAGCTTCCAACTAAATTCTCACAATCAAACTTGCAAGAGCAAGAAAAGGGAAAAGGAATCACAGTGAGCTGAGAGAAAAAGTGACGAGCATCTTCTCCATGTGCTCTATACAGAAACAGAGCAGAGAGCAGTGGAGCACATGTGGGTCTTTGTAGGAACTCTGTGCATCAGCGTGAGCACATCAGACCATTTACGCCCACATGGAGCGATACATTCAACTGAGAATGTACCCATTAGTGTGCAGCCAAAAGTGAGTTTTAGTGAGTTCTCCCGAGTGCAAAGCTGGGCCTGATGCTGCCTGTTTTTACAATGCAGTGTTACAATGTTAGCGCAGTCATGCAAGCCTGAGCGAACGAGTGGAGCGCGAAGTGTGGTGATGAGCTTAGTGTGAGGCTAAATACAGGACCTGCTGCTGGCGTGAGTTAAAGTGAGAGTCCAAGTGAGTCTGAGAGTGAGTAACGGCTAAAGATGACCGTATGATTTTAGAAACGTTGTGTAATTCCTACTGTACGAGTATATTCTTTGCAAAGTAAAACCAAAGCTCATGATTTATGTGCTCACACTGTACGGTGTGATCGTCAGCCACGACATGAGTGCTCACACTGTACCCTGGATGTATAAAGAGAACTGGATACAGCATTGGAGGCCCGTGACCAAGCCCTGTGACCGAGCGGATGCTACTGCACCTGCTGTATAGGCCCAATGGATGCAGAAGATCGCCAGAAGATCTGAAGTCGAGCCAATTTGGCATCATGCACCACCGAGCAACTCTCACAGGAACGCTGTATCCAGTTCTCTTTATACATCCATGTGTACGGGTCACAGTCCTAACAAGGCAGAAACATGTTGTCATCTTTGCCATCCTGTCTACTGAAATGTCTAAAGAAAGAGGGGTATATGGACTCACAGGTGGCTTGGAAGATGTGGACAGTATAGACAGTTTTGTCCATTTTGCAGAGAGAATTGGAGGTAAGCTAGCTACGTTTTACTACATCTATTGTACAATGATATCTTGACAGCTACGCTCCGAATGCTGTAAAAGAAAGGCAGAAATAAGGCACTCAGGTTGGGGAACCGGCTCGTGGCTCTGCTTCGACCGGGCGAGAGCCCGCGGACGGCCAACCAAGACTTCTGACATGTCAGAAATTCATCCGACAGTTGGCCCTTGGTCTGCCCTCTCGACTGCAAGGGAAACGGCGCCTGACAAAGCTGAAATTCGTTATGACTCTAAAATGAGTCATGTGGCTCAAGATTCGGGCCAGAAATAGGCTGAAATTGTACAGTGTATGCCCAGCTTAAAGAAGAGGACAGTATGCTGGTTGTGAGTTCACCATAAAACCTTCTGCTGGAAGCGACTCCTAGGTTTAGCGATCCTCTCTCCTCTGCGTTTCTGCTTCTTTTCCTCTCCCTGCGTCAAGGCTGTCTCTTTTATTGAGTGGTGTTATGAAACCCATCTACATTCTTAACTAGCTCTCAGGTGAGTGCTGGGGGACAGGGAAAGGTGTGTTACTATAACAACCGAGTCAAAGGAGGAGTAGTCTGACTTTTGACGGCAACAGTTGAGTCTGGTGAGGAGGAGGACGAGTAGGAGGAAGAGGAGTGAGCATGAAAGACTCTGCAGATCTGCTGTACTGAGGAGGCCTTTCGCTGTATCACATACCTTCTTTTGTTTGTCTTTCCCTTAATAGCGAGGCTTTTCTAACAAATCAATGCTGTTATACAACAGGTAGTTAGAGAGCTCCCTCCTCCTGCCAGCAGCAGCTGCTACTTACACATTTTCATTCTACGTTTTCCAGCAGGATTACATAACCCCGAGATTCTGTCCAAAGATTAATGTGGAACTGGCAAAACATGAAAACTGGAAGGAGTTTTCAAAGATAAATGTTTATTCGACTATATTTGAACAGGGATAACTTGGGGCAGTTTGGAGCTTTTTGACTAAAACCTTGGAAAACAGAAAATAAAATACCAGCTCTCGTAGATTGGATACAGATTTGGATTGCAGCAGAGTAAGTATACTTTAATGGTAGAACCCCAGAAAGCCATCAGTAGTATCTGTGGACTGAAGTAGGAGCTGCACGCCGGGGTTCATGCTTTCACAACCACCAGGATGCCCCAAATCTAGAATCAGTGGTTTGTGTGGCTCACCGACTGTCATCTAAACAGCTGGTGGTGAGCTTAATCGCGATAGCCAGCAAAACAAAGTTCCTCAAGTGCGAGATTAAATACGCGCTCCCTAAGGTCAGCGTGGACCATCTGAGTTGAAATCATTTTCCCCCAGAGAGGCTGCAGCCTGGAGGACACTAATACCACACAAACAGCACCCAACTGTAAAGAACACCACAGGCCTGTACTACAAAGCAGGATTTGGGGTTAGCGGGGTTACCGGGATGGATCGCCATGGTTACTTACGCTGGACAGCTAACCTGCTTCGGAGCAGGTGATGTTCCAGATATGAGATCAACTCATACAAAAGCAACGCCTGACCAATCCGAGCTTGGTGTGCAGACCGTATGATAATATTACACAAATAGGAAGAAGTTAAAGTCATAAAACAGGATAAAGTCAACAGTTTAAACTGGCAAATGCGGGAAAGACAGCTGGCTGTATGCTGTGGGTGTTTACTGCTTTGAATTATGTTTTCATAGTTATTGTTTTACTTGCTCTCAGACGGGTACGCAGCTGAAAAAAAGGCTGAAATAGTCATACACGCCGCATTATTGCACTTCCCCATCTAGACAACTAAATCTGACTGTTGAGTTTTCTGTTAAATGAATAAGTCTGTTAATTTACACATTCCCACATCGTCAGTTTCTCCTTTTACCAGCTGTTTCCATTTGGCAGCTTCAACTGTGTTACTTTCAGTCTGAATGATTTGTTTAACTTCGTCTTTGTATTTGTCTAATATTATAGATTGCTCTTGGCTCTGCTGACAGTAAACTTGTCCGTTTGCGACTGATCACACGCTGCAAACACCGTCCCTTTCATGCGCTCAGCCAGATTTGGAAACCCTGGGTTGATTTATCGAGTTGAAAACTACCGTCATAGGACCGTTTAGCAGGCTCGTGTTGAGGGTTTAGGGTTAGATAAACTGAACAGAGAAGATACTCTGGGTATGTTGAACTCGCTTCGTAGCACAGGCCTCAGACCTCTGTACCACTCTACTTTTGTGTGTGTTTAAATGTTTAAATGGACTTGCTCCCCAGCCTTTCTGCAGCCGATCTACCAAAGCAGCTTCAGGTGGTAACTGTAAGGTTTCATTCTGCAAAGTCATCTTTTGCTCAGACAGATTTTTCTGTGAAAGTCCTGGAACCTGCTGCCTGATCACCTGAAAGTTGCTGCATACCTCATCACTTTCAAGAAAGCGATCAAATCCTGACTAATTCAGCAACAAATGATGTCTAACTTTTAATTGTAATGTTTTGTGCTCCATTGCTGTATCCTGACAAAACATTTTTTACCTCACTGTTCTTTTCATGCAGTACTAACACTATGATGCATTGCATTGGATAGCTGTTTTCAGGTTTTTATATGCATTTTTGTCTGTCCCTACCAAGTAAACCATAAATAAATAATAATCCAAAGTAGAATTTATGGCCAATATCAGCATCATCTTGGCAAATGCAAATAAAAACCCTTATTTTTCTTAATTTAAGCTTTTGGGTAAGAGTTTTTGGCTACCTGAGGGCATCAGAACCAGCTGAACATCTGACATCACATTAGAAAGCTGATGTGGATAATGGCTGATAAGCAACAGTTGCCACAATATATATTGTCCCTTTAAAATTCAGTTTTGGTCTTCAGAAGGATATTTGGCTCTTTCGCTGCATCATGACAATTCCCAGCTCATCACTAACTTCGTCTGTGTGCTGTTTGGTGCTTGGCAGGTGGTGCATACTCTGTGCATCAGAGCCTTTTTACAACAGCTGTTTGGTGCCGCTGGAAATGAGGTTGATAAGAGCAGAGTTTGCAAGCCCAAAAACCAAAACTAGGTCCCAAAATAAACTAAAAGTCTCCATAGAGCTGAGGATGCATTAGGAGAGCAGCGATATACAGTTTTTGACAATATAAAGGCAGCCCAAACTTGCCCTGATGCTAAGGGTGTGATGCAGCAACACAGTCTCACGACAGTTCATGAAATAGTCGCAAAATTGAATCTATTTGAGTCGTGTACATAGATACATATTTCCCTTCTTTTTCATGACACTTGGCACGACTTTCTGGATGTATGTAGTTAGACCAGATCCAGCCTGTTTAATTGATAAACATCATTTAATCTGACAGCAAAGTATATTTTGGACAACAGCAATAATAGCTGATAGACTGCCAACTCAGTGCGGTCAAAAACTGTATCCTGCTGCTCTCCCTGGGGCCCAGAAGACCTCTGGCTCCCTGCCCTAATCCAGTAGTGGTAGGGTGACCCCAAGCAAAGATCCACATTAAATTTCTATAGTTAAATATAATGATAAGCCCATTTAGTAAAGCACAAAGAATTTAATAAACTGAATGTCTTACAGGACAATGAATTCAAATCCAATTCAGCATAGTCTGAAATGAGTAGATTAGCTCCTCTACGCCTGCTACTGTGTACTGATGTCAACCAGAGCCGATTTCAAAATCCTCCTTTTTACCTATAAGGCTTTAAATGGAACTGGCTCTCTAATATACTGTATATCTCCAGCCTCATTTCCCCTGTATACTCCATCACATCCTTTGATGCTTAATGATGGTTCATTATCACTTCCTTGATTTAATAAGTACCCTTTTGGTGGTTGAGCCTTTGCACACCGAACTCAACTTCTCTGGAATAATCTCCCACTCAAGCTCTGCTGACACTTTCACATCCAGGCTGAAAACACACTATGATCTCTCCTGATTTCACAGACTGGATATACCTCACTGACAAGCAAGCTACCTCAATCCTGTAACAGTTCTACTTTGTTTTTACTAACGTCAATCTTAACATTACAACACGGGGGTGCATGTGTACTTTTTCATGTAATGTTGAGGGTTTTCTTTCTCTCAGGGTAATGTGCACATTAATTAAACTGAAGATGAACACGCATTCACACTATTTGACATAATATCTAACAGCAGGTACAACTACATCTAACAAGAACAAACAGGATGCTTCCTTTTTCTTCAGTTTATGTTATAAAGGTTCATCTTATCTTATCTTATCTTAAAGGTATGGCGACCAGATCCCAACAAACTAGAATATGTTTGTATGGGACAATGTGGGCCACATCTATCGTCTGTCTAACTTAAATAATAATTATTATTTATTTTATTTTATTTTTTTATTTATTGACAGTCTATGTAGACTGTATGTTGAACCATTTGTTCAATAAAAATATATTCATATAATAATAACACTAACAACAACAACAACAATAATAATAATACATTAATAAATTAATAAATTCACAAAGAAACTCTAAGAATCACCTTCCACCAGCTTATAAATACTTTATAGTATATAGTTTATATATATAGTTTCACAGTCGTTGTTGTAGCTGTTTTCCGTTTTCTTTGAGGTAGTTTCCATCATATCAAGCCTAAATCTGCATATCTTGTGACTTTACGGTCCATAGCTGCTTTATTCACAGCCATTGGATAACAGCCAGATTTTAAAAAAAAGCGTGTGTCCTGCAGTGGTTTGACTTTTTGAAAACTAGAGCCAATAAAAAAATGTGGGACATCGTCTCAATATGTGGGACAAGGGATAAAAACTGCTAGGCAGTCCCTCGTAAAGTGGGACACCTGGTCACAGAAATATACAGGTGAAAATATTCTGGGTGTAAACAGCTGACAGAATGAACAGCTGTGTGTCCTTATTGATGCCACAACCTCAAGCACGCGAACTGTAATGTTTCCTGTGCTGACAGTATTGATCTGTTTGTTCAACACACTGGTACAAACAAGTACTGTTAAGTTCTCCACAAGGGAACGATTGACTTGCCAATGTCGGCATTGATAGCTGCCTTCACTGACGCTAACACCCCCCCGTCCTCTGTCGTTGTCTCAAGGTACCACTCATCGTGCTCTGTCAAAACGGAGATACGCAACAGTGTGCAACCCAAAGGGCTCCTGACTGTGACTTGTACACACTCTGATAGGAACACTGGGCTGGAGAGCCCCACATACCTCCGGCTCTCTCAAACCTCTGCACCAGTTCTTCCTTTGGCCTCGATTGTTTGCTAAAATTGGACCCCTCTGCTTTCTGTACACATCATTTTAACGACAGCTGACAAAAATGAGCAGGAAACGTATAATCAAGAAACGGCACCTACGGACACATATGATCCCTTGAGACGTACAAAAGTGAAAACTGGACAACCTGTTATCAGCCTTGATTGTGTGGGTGGTTCATGAGAGTTAAATGAGGCACGCTGCAGTACAACATACATCCCCTGAACAACGAGGTACCAAGGGACCACTCGTTCTCTCTCCTTTTCCATTGCAGCTCGCTCTCTAACAGAATATTAACGTTATAGATCAAGCTTGTCCACAACCCTGCTCAGTTTTCTAAGAGCTGCTCTGCTGCCGAGGGCTCTCTGGAGCCTCGTCTTTCTCTCTGCAAAGCAAACAATCACTGCAGTCTGCAGAGCTCAAAACACGCACAATCAAACACTGATATAGACACATAAGCAAACCTCTTTAGACCGTTAGCCTGATGGATAACTGGGCTGGCTTCAAGAACCAACAGTGCTGGTGGATTTAGCAACAAGATGAATATGCGTATGTGTAGTTGGGTGTGTTGGGTGTATTTCACATTATTCGGTATTTCACAGTAACTGTTCAATGCCTTCTAGAGGCGCAAAGATTCATCTGCTAAATCGATGTATTGATTTATATTTCTACGATCCAACTATATCAATAGTTACTCTGCAAGTTGTCCTTTACAAGGACGTAAGTCGATATAAAATCAACTTGCAAGGTAAATAATCGACTGTATCGATACCAAGAATTTGCACCTTATCTCTAAGCACAACAAACGTTACATGGATGTAGTTTTTAGCACTCTTAATAGCCAGTTCCTGTTCCCTGTGTCTACTGTTCATTTAATGTGAATACAAGTTGGTTTATTTTATTTTTGGTTAAATGCTGCACTGCCTTGAATCCTGACCTGCACTGTCCAGTATCCAGCTATTTATTATTATTATTATTTATTATTATATATCACACTGATTAAATTAAAAAAAAAAAAGTTACTGTATTGATTTCAAGTCACTGAATTTATCGAACCATGGAAAGTAATACCGTCACACCCCTAGTACCTTCCCTCTAATTTTTAAATGTGTCTTATTCCCATATCAGTACAGTGTCCACACACACACACACACACACACACACACACACACACACCTTACATCTCTGATGAAGTACTCCAGGGTAGCATAAGCGATGGCAATCCCATCATGGGTGCTCGTGCCCCGTCCCAGTTCATCGAGGATGACCAGCGAGCGTTCGGTTGCGCGGAAAATGATCTCTGAGGCTTCAGTCAGCTCTTCCATGAATGTGCTGCGCCCTTTATAGATGTTGTCTGAAGCCCCCATCCTGATAATCACACAAAGATAGAGAGGTCAGAGGTCAAAAGTGAATCAGTGAGGGGCTTTCAATGTTAACGCGATAATTGTTTATGCTAATTTCTTTAACACATTAATAAAATCAATTTTCCACAGGTGGTAGCAGGCTCAGTTTCTAAGCTAGATACAAGCATCACATAAACTAGAAAACCTAAAGGAATCCACTGGTACCAACAGTGTCCTAATAGCTTGTCATGAAGGAGACTAAATAAAGCTCCAAACTTTTGACAAGGACAAACTGTCATGGCCATTTTCAAAGGCGGCCCTTTTTATGATAATCACATGCAGTTTGGGGCAATTCACAGTCAAGTGACACACTGACAGCTGTTGCTGCCAGTTGGGCTGCAGTTTGACATTTTATGATTTGAGCATATTTTTATGCTAACTGCAGTACCTGTTAGGGTTTCTGGACAATATTTGTCATTGTTTTGTTGTTGGGATTTCCAATAATAAATATATACATACATTTACATAAAGCAGCATATTAGCTCACTCCCATGTTGATAAGAGTATTACCTGACAAATGTCCCTTTGACAGCCCTAGTTTTTGGTTTTTTGAGATGGTAACTGTATCATACTGGTTGTGTAGACTGTGTTGATTATTAGATTTAAAGTCTGACTCCTTCTTTATCACCTTTATAGTTCTTCTTTTGAGCTGCTTTAATACAAAAAACACATATTTAGTATTGGCCTGAATACATTTATTGTTTGCATGTAATTAAATTTGAAAAAAGTTGATTTCTTATGTTTTGGGTTTTAGAAAGATGTCTAACTTTTGAAAAATTCAGCAATGTAAATGATGCAGGCTGGATCATTTATATTTGGACAACAGCAGCAGTACAAGTTGGATGTAATAAGTGCAATAAGAAATTAAATGAATTATGCAAAACTGCCAGTTTTAGATAAGATGGGGTCATGAAGGAAACCTAAAAAAACCTAAATTCCTGTGAGAACAGAAGTTTATTTTGAAAAGACATTATGTATGTAATATACATACTTACAAGCGTCCCTGACATGTCCTAAACTGACTACCTAGTGCGTCACAGTTTGTAGCTTTGGGCCACTGACCGAGTCTCTGTATTTGTCGAGTTGCGACTGAGAATGTGTCTTTAAATTCTCAAAGTTGAAGCCACTGAGATAATTCTGTTGTTCTTCCAGAATCTCAGAAAACACCCACAAACAGATCAGTGAACCTGTTCCTCCTCCTCCTCCTCTTCCTCCTCTTCTTCCACAACTTACTGTACATACCAAGAAAAGACAAAGTGAGATGGAAAAGGAGAGGTGTGAAGAAAGTGAGAGAGAGTGACTATAACACCCTGAGGTTCTGTTTTAAAACTGAACAGAGGAAAAAAGAGGAAGTCGACGTGCAGCTGCAGGGTGATGGTGATGGTGTGGAGGACTAAAACGGATCAAGTCTCATTCTCACCCCTCATCATGTGCCATACATGTCACAGTCTGAAGCCCAACATTATGCTCTTTTAAAGACGGATACACCGATCTGACTTTTTCAGTCCCGATAGTGATACCTGGGCTTTGGGTATCAGCCGATACAGAGTACCGATCCGATACCAGTGTTTAATTACTAAGCTGCAAGCTTCACTGTGTGGAAGTGACGGGGATTATTATTTTATGTTTAAGGCAACAGGGCTTGACTTAAACTTAATCACTCAAAACTTAAACAGGATTTTAAACTGTAGTATCCATAATAATGTATAGAGAATATAAACAGAATTGAACAGATCAGCCCCATTATCACCAATATCTAATCCAGCTATGTGAGTCAGTACCAGCCAGATATCCGATCTAGTCTCGGTACCGGGGCATCCCTACTTTTAAAGAGGCCATGTTCAACTCTGAACATTGTTTCTACGACTTGTGAAACTCTGGTTAGACAGTTCTCTTCTCGTCTGATGTCGTCTCAGGTTAATGGAGTTTAATATCCAGCCATTTCCAAAATTCCTCCAGGCTTTATTTTCCAATTATTCAGGATTTATCGGCATTCAGCCTAAAGCATCACCGATTACAAAAAAGTTTCTGTAACACTCAAACAGCCCTATAGATTTAAAAGAAAACCTTGAAGCACCATCAATTATTTATTCACTACGTATCTATTTCCAATCAATGACCGCAGGAGAAGAGAAACAGACTTCTGTTAACTCGTGCCTCTGAACCTCATCAATATTAACCATGCAAACTTTGAAAGAAAAAACCTTGATGTGAGGCCAGTTTTTGTTTTATTTTTGAAGTGAGCAGGAACAACAGCAGCTATGCTATGTGACCAAAAGTATGTAAACACCTGAACACTACCGAACATCTCATTCCAAAACCACTGACATTAAAGCTTCAGTAGGCAGGATGTTTTTTGGCATCACTGGAAAAAAAAAATATAATTTTTCCGCATATTGTAATTCAAGTAAGAGAAAACCAGACTTCTGCACCTCCTCAGACTTTAGAAAATCTAGCCTGTGACAAGACTTTGGCCAATCACAGGTCATTTCAGAGAGAGAGAGCATTCCTATTGGTTGTGCTCCGGCTGGTGGGCAATGATTGGTACTTCCTCAACTGATCTCAATATGGCTGCCGGGTCACAAACTTTCGCATTTTACAGCTAAACAGTAACTACAAGATGTTTCTGAAAACATCTGAGGCGAAGCAGCTTAGTCTGTTGTCAGACTATTAACTAGGCATTATGAGTCGCTATCAGCCCCATAGATTTGGGTCAATAGGAGCCTACTACACCCACTAGTGGATTTTATCATCTAGTCACATGGTAGATCCCCAAAAGCAGGTATAAAAGAACACGACAGTGATCTCTAGAGACAGTGGTAGTTTTGACAGAAGTAGACAATGAAGTCAGGCGATGCAGTATGTAGTATAAACTCCATGAAGGATAGAGGTCGGGGATGATGGACGGGACACAAAACACAGGACTTTTACCCAACAGACTAGAGTTTGCATCCTGTGTGTTTATAGTTATTTAAACCCAAAATACCAAAGTGGGGTTTTTTTTTTGCCTAAACCTAAAAACTTTATTTTTTTATTGCCTAACCTGTTTTTTTGCCTTAAAGAAGTTGTAGTTTTGTTGCCTAAATCTAAAGACTTTTTGCTTGTGTTCAAAATGTGACATTTCATTCATCTTAACGCGTTGCTTTGAAGTTTCACATTTTTACACATAGTAGGGTTTTTAGCCCCCCCACCTCCCATTACTTCCCACATCTATGGTGCTGATAGTGACTGATAACGCCTATTTAATGGCCTGATAACAATCAAATCAAGTGGAAAGAGGCATTACAGTTATAGAATATTGATTCATATTTGATCATTTGCGAGTGACTGACAGCTGCTCAGAGACAGCAGGCTCGGCTCTGATTGGTGGTTTTCCTCCGTTGATGATCTGTCTTACCTGTCAGGATATAGTGACCGTTTTCATATCTGTTCCATTTCTACCAACTGCTGCTTTTATTTACTGCGTAATGAGAAGCACATTAAATACTATTTACTAGACAGCCAAGAAGTCGCGTAATGAATGCATTGACAAACACATTCGGGTATAATTATGGTTGATGATGTTACACTGTCGCTTGAGGAGGCTTCATTTGCGGCCAGTGACAGAAAATCGAAAAGACTCCAGCACTATTGATGCTGCAACCTGTCGAGTCCGTGTCAATAGATATTACTGATTCCAGAGACACAATAACAACATGTTAAACTCTTCACAAGCCTCAAAGCCAGTTTGAGAGCTCCCCTGAAGCAGCGACACACTCAGAGCAGTGACTCCAGCTGGATCACAGATGCCACATCTATTCGTCAGTGAGCTTCTCTCACCTCTAAATCTGTCTCTTCCTGTCCTCATTGTCCTTCAACACAGTCCCACAGTATCAATGAACCACCAACAGGAGCCTCCAGCACTACGTTACCATGGTTACGCCACACGCCACATAGGAGAGGGGCGTGGCAGACATGCTGCTGCATTTCATTAGCCAATTTATAGCGTGCGTGTGCATGTATGCTAAGACTCGGGGGAAATTATGACAATCGGATCGATGCTGCGCGGCAGGAAGGACAGACAGAATCGGATGAAAAGGAAGAGCGCCGTTCACACTCTCTGTCCGTCCATTGATGGGCGGATGTACAACAAAAACACAGACACTCTCCACCAGCTGGGCGTCCTGCTGCTCTGCAGTGAGTTCCTCCTTTCCCGCCAAATAAACTGATTCTGAAAATAGAGTCATTCATCATCACCTCGCACCTCTCCAGAAAACATGTTTAGCCACATTTCAAGTGTTTTTCTGACACTCGTGGTTCGCTTCTTGCTCTCAGTTTGCCCTGTTACTTTATTTTATTAATACCTTATGACACCACAACTCTAATTAATTAAAACGTCTTGTTTTTTGGCAGAAAATCAATAATCCAAGCACTACCACAAACGCACCATTGCAAACCATCGACTGTATATAAGAAGCGGACATAGTTACAGTGGCATCAAAACTGCCATTTTGAAAGCCTTGAGATTCTGTCAGAATCTTGGTTATTTGCAACCACAAGTAACACAAGATGACGTTTTTAGGCAACCAAAACATTAATATTGACTTTGATGAAGTGAAAACACACCATGAAACAGCTAAAGTTCCACGAAGACAACACGAACAACTCCCAGCAGTGTCGCCAACTCCTCAGTAAGGAAAGTAGCCATTGGCTGTCATTGAAATGTAAGAGATGAGTAACATCATGGGAAGTTACTTAGGTTTTTTCTTTCTTTAGTTTTGATTCCCACTCCTTTCTGTCTTTTTGTGTGTACAGTTTAGACTGAGACGTGATGATCTATCCAGCTAGATGTTTGCTTATGTCAGGCTCATATTGACTGAGGCTGTGTGAGTCAAATGCAGTGATTTATTTTAGTGCAGTGACTTATTTAAGAGAAAGAAAAATGTATATTTACATCAGCCAGTGGTGGCTTCGTGCATGCGCGATTTATTTGCAGTCTGGACACGGAGGGGTGAACATCTCCTGCTCTGACTGCAGCTCGGAGGGACTGCTGCGGGACGAGGACTGGGCTTCCAGTGCTTTGGGACTGGGGAGGAGTCCACGGCAGCTCCCACTGCTCGGTGAGAAGAGTAAGAACTATATGTGCTTTCACACCAGTCTCTCTAAAAGTCTCCAATAACACCAGAAAAAAATCACTAGATTTGTATTGCTAGTCGTATTTTTGAAAAAGAGTCACTAGAGGGATCTGAAAACTTGGTAAATACAGAGACGAAGTCGCTAAGTTGCAACAACACTGACTCCATCTAAATGGGACCATAATTTACTAAATGAACATCATTCTGTATTGAAGAAGACTTGAAACTAGTGATTGAGACCATAAACTCATGTTTACAGTGTTTACTGTGGTAATAAATCAGTGAGAAGTAGGATCATTTTCTCATAGACTTCGATACAAGCTCTCATAGACTTCTTTTTGCAACCAGAGGAGTCGCCCCCTGCTGGTTGTTAGAAAGACTGCAGGTTTAAGGCACTTCAACACTGGCTTCACTTTTCACACCCTGGAGTTGCCCACTGTTGGTTGAACGGGCTGATTACTAGAGGTCGACCGATATAGGTTTTTTTATGGCTGATGGCAATTTTTTTTACAGAATCAGGACAGCCAATGGCCGATATATGATGCCAGATTTTTTTTGCGAATATGTTTGGCTGGTTTATTTTTTTCCTCCATCTGATAAAATATAACAGCTTAATAATATCAAATGATACACTGAATTTCTTAGCTAGAGTAAACATTTATTGATTAAGGTCTGTCTCTCCAATCTGTATTGTGTCTGTATGGTTTCTCCCTGTAATGAGAAGAACCCTACCTTTAAGCTAATGGTAATCTAAATAAATAATAAAGCTACACAAGATCCCATCTTCTTATCTACAAGTGTGCAGTAAGAAGGTCAAAACAAGCATATAACATTTACATTGGTCCTACCGATTTTTGTTTCTGCAGCGTTAACTCCATGCTGTCCTACAGGAAAACTAAAGGTCTATCCAGCCCTGTATGCCGCCTACAAGGTGGCACAGGTACTCCGACACCGCAGCACTATAAAAACTCGGAGGAATGCATGAGTCGATTTAGGATGCAACATTTTTCCACATGCTCAACATGTTTCACATCGCTGTACAACACCCACCGAGGTGACGATGTTACACAGAGACCCGTTGGCACCAAAACCCACAGCAGCATTTGTGAGGTCTTTCTGGATATTAGCCACATCTCGCTGCACTTTCTGACGGGAGGGGAGCTCATGAAAGACTTCAGTAAAACACGGCATAATCACTGCTACGAGTCCATGGTCGATTAAAGGTCCTTTTCAAAACCCGGTTTTACATTCTGAGTCCTTCTGCTGTTTCCATAACAACCATGAAGGGATGGAAGGATGTGCTCTATAACCTTCAGGACTCAATACCGACAGTAAAACACTCACACGGCGGCTGCATACCTGCACTTACAAATATGCATCCATAAGCCTCCAGGAAACACATACACACACCAGGCTCACTGAAGTCTGTAAAAGAACACACACATCAAAATATGCTCAAACCAACATGGCATATTTGTAAAAACTGCTGTAGCACAAGGGAGTGGGCAGAAGAAGACTCTGTGAATCAAGCATCTCCAGATTATTCACTTTATCCTCATTGATAATCAATCATGTGGATCAGTTCAGACAGGATATCCCATTAGACACCTACGCACCACCTCATTACCCCCAACCCACAAAGTCTGCTCATTCCTCTCACGAGCTCTCAGTCCAGGTCCGTGTCCCCTCTTGCTCATAAACACATGCAAAGACACACGATGAAGCGATTCCCATTGCTGCATCTACTGCGCTTGACACAGCAGTGGGAATTGATCGAGTGCTCAACATCAAAACAGATTCTCCCCAGGATGTCAGTGATAGAGAGAGACCGAGCAGCCTGGTCAGAAACAGTACCCGAGAGAGTTTCTCCAAAATATTTGTCATTATTTTGTGTTGTTAATTGATTTCCAATAATAAATATATACATACATTTGCATAAAGTAGCATATTTTTCCACTCCTATGTTGATAAGATGGACAATCATGCAATCAAATATCTGAATTTGACAGGCCTACTTAGTTTACAAAGAAAAGAAATCATTTTTGTGATGAGCACAACTTAGAAACTGTGTGGAATAATACAAAGTGAATAAAAACATCGAGGAAGTGTGGACACCATTGAGCTTCTCATCATCTGATTATGTCCTTCAGATTCAGTAAAAGAAAAAATTAACAACAGTGTTTTGCTGATGGTATTTTAAAAGATTTTGGTACTTTGAATTTACAGCCATTTAATTCAAAGTGAAAAGATATTTTTAAAAATACATTCATATTGTGACCTTATTTATATTCATAAATCCAATTAATTTGACAAATTGAACCTGGCACAGCACTTAGCTGTTCAATGCAAACTTAAATCTTGTTATCAGTTTACAGGATGACAAAATATTAGGGCTGGGATGATCCAGCTATCTCCTGATTCGGTACTATCACAATATTTTGGTGCTGATTCGATATGTATGGTGATTTTTAAGTGTTTTTGTTGTGATTTTTGTTAACTTTTTTAACACTAGGCCATGGGAAGTCATTGTCATGCATTTTTTATATAATACTCAGTATATTATATAATTTCCCTCGCAAATTTGTGGTATCTTCTTTTTAATTTACAGTATAGGGGACAAGTAATACTTTAATACTATAATCCAATCAATCTTATTTCAGTAAAGATAAATAGATAGATAGATGATTGACTTTATTAATCCCCAGGGGGAACATTAAATTGTCATAGCAGCCAGAATGACACAACAATAATGGACAACAACGGTACACTGAATACTACAATAGTACATGACAGAAGACAACAGGACACGACACAGTGGACCCTCACACAGCCAGATGACTTAACATTGACATGAACATAGTTCTGTAAAGTGAGAGCAGTGAATAAACGAGAGAGAACAACAGTAATAGAAGGTAGAAGTATTCAAGTGTTCATACTTGATATGTATGTTGTATAAACAGTTCCCTTTGTTAACATCTTATTTTGAAAATTTTGGATGGGGTGGGGCCAGTCTGGGCTAAAATGACAGGGCCCATTTTTTGTCCCAGTCCAGCCCTGAACATCAATGTCAGTATATCGGTGACAGCCGGCTTGACCACGTTACCGTAATACGATAACGTTGCCTGGCCGTGGCAGAGCTAGCAAGCAGCTCTGATGTGTAGTGTTTACAACTTTGGATTTAAAATGTGAGAGTGCAGGTCGTGTCCACGCAGCTACGGATACAGAACGGATAAGATGTCACCTTACTCAGAATACAACAATAAAAGCAGCAACTTCCTTTTTACCTTCACCTAGATTCAAATGAAGCAAATATATCAATTCTGGCATTAAAAAAATCTATTTCGAAATCGTGATAAAACAATTGCAATATATCGGTGAATCACTTTTTCCCCCCACCCCTACAAAATATATTATCTGTACTGCAATTAATAAATCTCCAAGTTGTATGACGATTTCCTTACTTTGGTCCACTCTAACCAGCCCGTCACTCTATTAAACCCAAACCCTGACCTTAAGGTGGACCCTTACATGCATGAGGACCAGCCAGAATCACCTCATTACACCAACATGAAGTCTAAAACCGCCAACTGTTTCTCTCAAGATAGAGGTATAAACACACAGTCTCTTGGTGTGCTGACAGGTCTCTGGCACCCAGTGGGTTAAAACATAAGAACATGCTTAAACCCACAAAAAAAGACAATTACACACATCTGCAAGCCATTAGGTCTAATCACATGGTGCAGCAGAGGCAGAACAGCAGAGACCTTACAGTATACTGGCCTGTGTTCCACACTAATATGTAGTAAGGGCTGGAAACTACATGCAGAGCTCACTGCTACTCTCATCATAATGAGAATAATCATCAGCGTGGGGAAAAAAAAAGATCTTCTCCAACAAAGCCTTATTGTCTGAGGGTTCCTACGATACAGAGAGCTGCATCGTACAGATGATGGAACAAGAGAGCCGGCCTCATCAAACAACTTCATCTTTTATTTTCCCCTCACACACCTCCTCCTGTGTGCTGAGGAACACAACGGGATTAGACGAGATTAGCCAGAGTGTTAGTCCTGTAAATAAACTGGACCATGTGACAGACGATGAAGGTGAAACAAGGTGAATGAGGTATTTGGGGGGGAAAGTGAGATTTTTGTTTTGTCCTCAGGTTGTCTACACCCGTGTCCTTATGTTTAATTGCACGAATAAGAAATAATCTGCAGAGGTGAAAGTGCGTTTTGCTCCGTCAATGTTGTCATGGTCACTGCCTTCGTCTTCCTGTCAACGGGGACAAAGCTAGACTGCGATATCGCTTCTTCTGTGTGTTTGCCCATCAATAAAGAGAGGGAAACGCTGTCACTTTTACATTATGGACTAGGTATAGATGAGTGTTTGTATGAACCTGTTTTTAAGTGTGAATGAGTCATTATTTATGGATGTCTCATCTTAAAAATGTTTGCCAGGAAAATAAACATCTACATGTTGGTGTCACCAAGAGACTACAGCGAGCTGTGTTCATTTTTCTGTGCAGCTGCATCAAATTATTGCTTTTATTCACCACATTTCTGTAAAATCCACATTGCTTCATGAAGCCAGATCACAAGCTGATGGAGGATTCCTAGTAAAGTGTCAGTTCACCCTAATTACAAAACAAAACATATTTTAACTCCTGCAGAGTTAGAGGACTGCTTCAGAAGAAAGTAGTCCCAATAAAAACGTGTGCTCTGAGGGTCATACAGCAGAAATAATGTCATTAATCAGTGTAACGAATAATTTAAATAACTGCTGTAGAGGAAATCCTTGTGGATTTATTTTCCAATTAGCAATTTCCAAATATCTTAATTATAAGTATCTAACAAGATTAAGACAATGTCAGGACGGTTGGAAAATTATTTATAATATATCCTGTCCATCACAAACCTCCCATGTTCACCTGCTCCCTCCCCCCTCCTGAAATAATATTAAAAATAATAATGATAATAGTATTAAAGAGCCCAATGACTTTATTAATAATACAAAAAACACTGTGTGCCAATGGTTTAAAGAGTGCTACTTTATTATTATTACACATAAATG
Organism: Pterois miles; assembly: GCA_947000775.1. Lineage (NCBI taxonomy): Eukaryota > Metazoa > Chordata > Actinopteri > Perciformes > Scorpaenidae > Pterois > Pterois miles. The sequence goes on along the minus strand of CAMQGK010000240.1, from coordinate 746,949 downwards.
ACTATTAGATAAAAATTATATGACCCCAAATACATTTAAATATAACTTATGTACTACAAAGTTTAGGGATGCTAATTTTGAAAAATTTTCTTAACCAATAACCAACCCTCGTAAACCGATTACTAACTGTTAACTGACAAGATTGTGCCTCTCATGCAGCAGCGCTCCATCTGCAGTACAAGAGCACAACAGACAACTGAGTCAACCGTTCACCGTCAGGAGAGTTACTGTAGCAGCCACGGTGCTGCGTTCACTGTCTCCAGTTCACCGTCAGGAGAGTTACTGTAGCAGCCACGGTGCTGCGTTCACTGTCTCCAGTTCACCGTCAGGAGAGTTACTGTAGCAGCCACGGTGCTGCGTTCACTGTCTCCAGTTCACCGTCAGGAGAGCTACTGTAGCAGCCACGGTGCTGCGTTCACTGTCTCCAGTTCACCGTCAGGAGAGTTACTGTAGCAGCCACGGTGCTGCGTTCACTGTCTCCAGTTCACCGTCAGGAGAGTTACTGTAGCAGCCACGGTGCTGCGTTCACTGTCTCCAGTTCACCGTCAGGAGAGTTACTGTAGCAGCCACGGTGCTGCGTTCACTGTCTCCAGTTCACCGTCAGGAGAGTTACTGTAGCAGCCACGGTGCTGCGTTCACTGTCTCCAGTTCACCGTCAGGAGAGTTACTGTAGCAACCACGGTGCTGCGTTCACTGTCTCCAGTTCACCGTCAGGAGAGCTACTGTAGCAGCCACGGTGCTGCGTTCACTGTCTCCAGTTCACCATCCAGGAGCAGCCACGGTGCTGTGTGTAGTGTTGCAGACATGCAGCCACTTTCCCAGTAAAAGTCTCAAACGCACATTTAGTTTAGTTTAGCAGGTTGTCAGCTGTGTGTCTGTCCGGATTACAGCGACAGCGATTGTGTGACTTACAGGGTGTTTGTTTGTACTACGTTAGCAGCTGATAGCGTTAAAGTGCTTAATGTTGATTATCGGTGAAATGGCTAATTATTAACAACCCTAATAAAGTTATATCATCTTTACCAGGTGATAATTTGTATCTCAGATTCACACCCAGCTTCAGTGTGTAACGGGAAACTCAATCTAGATAATATGATGTATTTATCAATCTTTTTTCTTTTTACTCATTGGTAGTGGTATATACCAGTTTGACTAAAGAAAGAGATTATAAACTCCTTTAAATTGTAGCTTTTGATGGGAAATTTTACTATTTCTATCCTAAAGAAGACCCAGAGAGCTCGAAACCAGTCGGCCCAACTTTTAACACGACTTCTGTCCTCACTCTGCCAAACAAAGCCTGGAGAAACTTTATCAGTCATTTTTTACTTCTGCCCAAAGTCACTTTTATTGTTTTAGGGTTAAGGTAAAAATCTCAGAGATGGGTAAATAGCAAAACAAATAAAAGCTTAATTATCTCCATGGCTAAATATCACAAGAGGTAAGAAAATATGTTTCATAATCTGGGTGACTGATGAAGTAAATTTGACTTAAATCAATATATTTGATTATCATGATTTGCTGGAAGCATCTACTCAGTGTGTGGGTGCGTTTTTCTCTTGAGAGATACTGTACACTAAACTGATGCATCAAGTCACCTCGCAAAACATGAAAATATGGTGACAGTAGGTTTCCAGCAAGTCATTAAAAGCAGTCGGTTTCCTTCATTTCTGACTGTCTCTGGGTCACACGGGTAGAATTCAATGTACTTGTGTTCATACCTGGTATAAACGCCGTCCAGCACGCCCAGACGGGCCTCCGAGGCCGGGACGTAGGAGCCCATCTGAGCCATAACACAGATCAGAGCCACCTGGCGGATGTAGGAGCTCTTACCTCCCATATTAGGGCCAGTGATTATCATAGTTCTCCTGCCATCACCCTGTAAGAGAGGAGAGGAGAGAGAGGAGGTGGGAGGAGAGGAGAGAGGAGGAGAGGAGGTGGGAGGAGAGAGAGGAGAGAGAGGGGAGAGAGGAGAGAAGAGAGGAGAGGGGAGGAAAGGAGAGGAGAGAGGAGGAGAGAGAAAAGGAATGGAGAGGACAGGAGAGGAGAGGAGAGGTTAGAGGGCAGAGAGCAGGAGAGAGGAGGAGAGAGGAGAGGAGGTAGGAGGAGAGGAGGGGGAGGAGAGGAGGAGAGAGAGGGGAGAGAGGAGAGAAGAGAGGAGAGGGGAGGAAAGAGGAGGAGAGAGAAAAGGAATGGAGAGGACAGGAGAGGAGAGGAGAGGGGAGGAGAGGAGAGGAGAGGAGAGGAGAGGAGAGGAGAGGAGAGGAGAGGAGAGGGGAGGGGAGGAGAGGAGAGGAGAGGAGAGGAGAGGAGAGGGGAGGAGAGGAGAGGAGAGGAGAGGAGAGGAGAGGAGAGGGGAGGAGAGGAGAGGAGAGGAGAGGGGAGGAGAGGTGAGGGGAGGAGAGGTTAGAGGGCAGAGAGCAGGAGAGAGGAGGAGAGAGGAGATAACAGTGACATAGACAGAAGGCGAGGAGAGAGACAGAATAAGATATTTGCATGCTGTCCTGCACAGCTGAGGAGGTGGGTGGATAGAAAGCTTGGCTCCTCTTCCTATTGGCTTGTGCTTCTGTTGCAGAATTAACCTACACCCACTCTGCACTGAGCGAGGAAGTGTGTGTGTAGTACCAAACAAGTCTGTGTGTGTGTGTGTGTGTGTGTGTGTGTGTGTGTGTGTGTGTGTGTGTGTGTGTGTGTGTGTGTGTGTGTGACTGCTGCAATTTTGTTTCAGAACCGCCTCAGTGAGTTAGTGAGCAAACAAACGTCTTTGTGTTTTGGCTCAACTTTGTTCAAAGCGCTGTGAATGAGCGTGTGTGTGTGTGTGTGTGTGTGTGTGTGTGTGTGTGTGTGTGTGTGTGGATACCTGTAGCTGGGTGAGGTTGGGCACATACTGGTTGTGCTCTCCCATCAGCAGGTCGATGGCCGGGTGTCTGCCATCCCTGATCATAATCTCACGCTGACCTCCACAAACCTCTGGCCTGAACACACACACACACACACACACACACACACACACACACACACACACACACACACACACACACACACACACACACACACACACACACACACCCCCAAGAGATGGCATCATCATTAACACTGACACCATGAGCCCTGAACCTGAATCACAGCACTGGGTGATGTGTTTCACCTTCTCTCTTTATTTACAGTTTATTTACAGTTCAATATTGTATTTTTGAGGCTCACGCCAATTTTGAAAATATTAAAAATATATATAATAAATCAAATTTGATTGATATTCTTTTTTTTATATAAATAAAAAAAATAATCTATGATATTTTAGCATGAAAACATGTGTAAGTAAAGATATTTACTTCAGCTGAACAATGCTATTAAACATGACAGTAACAATAAATAAATTTAACAAAACGTCAATTTAAATTATTCTAACTAAACACTAATAAACCACATAAAATAAAACTGACTTGACCTTTATCAAGGTTAGCAGGAGGAAGTTTTCTGTCTTGGTTCGGACTTTGAAGCCTCTGTGTTGTCGTTTCATAAATAAAATAAAAATAAAATCCGTTCTGCACAACGTGATTGTCTTTATTCACAGTGTGAAAACTCAGAAATTCAACCTCATTCCAGAGAAAAATCGCAATGCTTTTACATCACATAGTATTTGTGTTCTGTGTGAAAGTACTCATGACAAAAACAACAGCTTGAAAAAATATAGTGATGTGTGTAACAGCCTTTAGATGACTGGTGCTGCAACTTCCTGGTAAATATAGTGCCAGGCAACCAGCGGAGACTCTGGCCAAGAAATAGCTCAGCACATACTGTAACCCCTTTTGTTTTCCCGCTTCACAGCGCTGGACAGAGCCGGTCTAGCTGTTTACCTGTTTCCACTCTTTATGTTAAGCTGACCAGCTGCTGGCTGGAGTTTTTACCGTATACCATATCACACCATATTTACCGTACAGTCATGAGTGGTATTGATCTTCTCACCTAACTTTTGGCAAGGAAGCAAATGTGTATTTCAGGGCCGCAATTATTTTATTGACTTCTCAATTAATTGTTTGGTCTCTAAAGTGTCAGAATATGGTAAAAAAAAAAAATGTCAATCAGTGTTTCCCAAAGCCCAGGCTGTTTTGTCCACAACTCAAAGATATTCAGTTTACTGTCATAGAAGAGTAAGGAAACCAGACAATATAGACATTTAAGAAACTGGAATCAGAATCAGTTACCAAAATGAAAATGGATGGAAGTGAAAACAGTAAAATAGACAATATAAAGGTGGGTGCGTGTGTGTGCATGTATTACTGTATGTTGTGGGGACATGAATCTGTTTACCCAGTCACCCTGCAGGGACTTGCTTTCCTTTAAGAACAAAATGCACGTCCCCATAACATAAAGCATTATATTTTAGGGTGAGAACTTGGTTTAGGGTTAGGTTAAGGTTAGGTTTAGGTTGAGGTAAGGGTAAGGGTTAGGATTAGGCAAGTTACAGTTACACTTAGGGTTAGGGTAAGTCTCCAGGAAATGAATCAATGTAATGTCCTCAAAAGACATGGAAACATGACTGTGTGTGTGTGTGTGTGTGTGTGTGTGTGTGTGTGTGTGTGTTTGTATACGAGTGAGTGGGAGAGATGTTGGCGTTTTGGCTGAGCACAATGCTGAGCCCGGTGCACACTCCCACACACAGCCTGTCTGAGACTATAGGACACGACACAGGACACCCACACACACACACACACACACACACACACACACACACACACACACACACACACACACACACACACACACACACACACACACACACACACACACAAAATATTTACAGATATCACGAGAGGACATCACCTGCAGTAGTCCCCTTGTTTAGCCACCTCAGCCAATGAAAAGAGACAGTCGATGGTTGCTAGGTGACTAATAGCCCTTTTCATGGTGTGATAGTGCTCCCCAAACTGACTGCAGAGTGAGAGAGAGAGAGAGAGAGAGAGAGAGAGAGAGAGAGAGAGAGAGAGAGAATTTTCAAGTGTAAATTAAGGTAAGTGCATACTGTGTTGTGAGCAGACGGCACTGACGGCGTACTTGACCAAAACAGACTAATTCTGGCAGGCTGAGAGCTGTGCATCTCTCTGAAGCACAGACTGACATGCTTTTCACAGTTTTTCACTCGAGTTTATGATCAGCTGTGTGTGTGTGTGTGTGTGTGTGTGTGTGTGTGTGTGTGTGTGTGTGTGTGTGTGTGTGTGTGTGTGTGTGTGTCTCATACTCAAGAAAACCGGTCCACTCCCTCTGGCAGTCCAGCAGCAGCTGCTCTCGGAGCTGCAGCAGCTTCTTGTAACGCTCCACCAGAAAAGGAGAGTGATACCTGCTGACTGCTTTGGTGCTGCAGAGAGAGGTGAAGGCAGGAGGTGGAGGAGTGTTTAGTAAACACAACTAACATGTCACATCAATCTTTTTTTCTTCATGTAATGAGCTGGGACTGCCACACACCAACTTTTTTGTCCTGAGCTGCCTTAAAGGGATATTTTGAGTGTTTTGAAGTGGGGTTGTATGAGGTCCTTAGCCATAGTCAGTGTATTACCAGCAGTAGGGTACCAGCACTGGAGCAAAGCCATGTACTGCTGTTTTAGCCACCTAAAAAAAAGGTTCATCTAAAAAAATCAATATCCATCGAAGTGCAGAATATTTTCACCACTTCATCCTGTAGTCAGACAGCCCTCTCTGAGGGGGAACTGAACGAAAAGTGAAACTTATCTATGCTCCCTTCAAAGCTATACATAACAGGGGCTACAACTAACCATTTTTTCCCCAAGATGTCTTGTTTTGTCCACAACTCAAAGATATTCAGTTTACTGTCATAAAGGAGTAAAGAAACCAGAAAATATTCACATTTAAGAGGCTGGAATCGGAGAAATTCGCCTCTTTTCTTAAAAAACACTCTAATTATCAAAATAGTTGGTGATTCATTTAATAGTTGACAATTATTCAGTTACTTGTTGCAGCTCTAATAGTACAGAATACTTCCATTTTCAGTTCAGTTCCCTGATGGAAACTATCTGAAATATAGCAAACACCTAAACTTGTATTCATTTTTCTCGGCGTCTAAAATCGGCTGCTGCCTCCGTCCACAGCAGTAAATTGCTTTGCTGCCACACAGTAACTCCTGTTGTTTCTCCAAACTCTGTCTACGGTAGGTAATACACTGACTATGAATAAATACCTCATACAACCCAAATTCAAAACACACAAATTATCCCAAAGCAACTTGTAGATATTTATTTTTTTATTTGATCTTTGCCCGAAGATGTAAACTTATCCATCATGCAGGATCTGCGAATAGTTCACAGCTTCTCATAGAAAACGAACGGGAGCCAGCAGCTCAGACCAGCTCGTCGCCTTTTGAAAATGGATGCTGTCTTTTCATCATCAGTGTTAATTGGTGCTTTTTTTCATTGTGGGGGCAGCTGATTAACACTGATATATTATCACCTTACAAAGCTGTTACAGACAATGTATTAGCAAACCGTTTCCTATTCACACATCTAGCAGGCATGGAGCAATATTGTGTTTCTGGCCACCTGACGAATGGAAGTCTAATATTCACTTTCCCTTTAGATCTGCTTGGCTCTCCACCAACTCCTTAGGGAAATATCTCTCTTTAGCTGCTAAACGCTCCAACTCCTGTTTGTCAGAGTGTTGTGAAAGAAAGCAGCTGTTTGCATCTGGACATAAGGTTATGGAGAACAGTGAGAATGAACTTAAAGAGTAAAGTTGTGGACCGTAAAACCAAAAGTGCAGCTTTAAACCATTATGGGATTAGTTCCACCACCAAATTAGCAGGTAGTACAGTTTCATAGTGTACCGCTGGTTTGGTGACCTGCAGTTAAAGCTTCAGTAGGCAGAACATTTTGGCATCATTGGGCAAAAAAATCCATAATAACATTTCTGTATGTTGTAATTCAAGTGTTCGGAGAGAAAACTAGACTTCTGCACCTCCTCATGGCTCTGTTTTCAGGATTTAAAAAATCTAGCCAGTGATGGGTGACTTTGGCCAATCACAGATCATTTCAGAGAGAGAGCGTTCCAATTGGCTGTACTTAGAGTATCTAAATCAAGATGTTTATTCAACACCTTAAGCAAAGTTTCCTAAGCAAAGACCTCTAACCTCCAGATATATGAATGTAAATGGGTTCTCTGGGTCCCCACCAGTCGCCCCTCTACAGACATGCCCACTTTATGATAATCCCAGTCAGTCTGGATCAAGTCATAGTCAAGTCAACACTCTGACACACTGACAGCTGTAAATGCAGTACCTGTGAGGGTTTCTGAACAATATCTGTTATTAGTTTATGTTGTTACTTGATTTCCAATAATAAATATCTACATCCTTTTGCATAAAGCAGCATGTTTGCCCACTCCCATGTTGATGAGAGTATTAAATAGATGACAAATTTCCATTTAAGGTACATTCTGAACAGATAAAATATGTGTGATTAATTTGAAATTAAATATTTTAATCAACTGACAGCCCTAATATTGATATTAAAGATTTAAAAATGCTAATTTGCTGTCTTCACTGTTTGTGTGTGTGTGTGTGTGTGTGTGTGTGTGTGTGTGTGTGTGTGTGTGTGGAGCATGTATTGCTGTATGTTGTGGGGACTTGCCTTTTTTTGGGGACAACATGCACATCCCCATAACGTAAAACATTATATTTTAGGGCGAGGACATGATTTAGGGTTAGGGTAAGGTTAGGTTTAGGTTGGAAACTAGGTTTAGTTTTAGGTTAGAGGAAGGGTTAGGATTAGGCAAGTAACAGTTACACTTAAGGTGAGGGTAAATCTCCAGGAAATGAATGCAAGTCAATGTAATGTCCCCAAATGTGTGTGTGTGTGTGTGTGTGTGTGTGTGTGTGTGTGATGTATGTATATGTGTGTGTGTGTGTGTGTGTGTGTGTGTGTGTGTGTGTGTGTGTGTGTGTGTGTGTGTGTGTGTGTGGGCTGCCGCTGTGAGCTCACCTGCTGATCTTGACCCAGTCAGGTGGAAGGGTAGATGACAGCGAGTTCTTCACCTCAATCAGAAACTGAGGGCAGAGGAGGAAGAGGAGGAGGAGGACTTTGATAAATAAAACAGGAGCAGACGGACAAAACAATGTGTCACTCTTGATTAACTAACACACATACACACACACACACACACACACACACACACACACACACACACACACACACACACACACACACACACACACACACACACACACACACACACACAGATACAAAAACACACATCAGATCATCGCTGTGACTCAGTCTTCCACCCAGATCAGACCATCAATCTCCTCCCACTCGTCTTCCACACTCAGCCAGCCGCTACCTCCTGTCCAGAGACGGCCGTGTAGTCTAGCGCCGGCAACTTCAGCGCCAGTCGCACTTCTTTGCGGTGGTCTTGAATCTCGTCGATGACAGTCTGGATCTGATCCCTCCTTTCCTGCAGCACCGGGAAGCCGGACAGATCTGAGAACAGCTCTGTCTTATCTCCCGACCTCCACAAACACAAAAACACAGAGTACAAGTGTGACAGCAGTTGGTAATATATCACAGTACACAACCAAGCAGCCAGTTCAGGAGCGTTTCTGGGGAATAAACATGTTGGTCAGCCTACCTAGTACTTCCAACCCTGCCAACTGGTGATCTTCCATTATGTGGAGTGACAGCAGGTCTCAGTATCTTACATTTTTCAGCCTATTTTCAAGGCAGTATGGTGTGTTTTTCTGATTTTCACATATCTTAAAAGTCTAAATATACTTGGCTTGCAAGTCAACTTGTCATCAAGTCAAATTGCAAAAGGAGAAAAAGTCTCTTTATGTAATACATAAATCATTGGCTAAGTACTATGAAGTTAAAGTAAACAAAGTACAGTGTACTTTCATGAACTAAAAAGCTTAACTAAAATTGTTTGCAAGTCCAAGTCTCAAGTCTTTGAGCGAGAGTCAGTCAAGTCTTTAACCTAGAGGCCAAGTCAGTTGGCAAGTCTTTGAGCTAGAGCCTAAGTCAAGTCTCAAGTCTGTGAGCGAGAATCTAAGTCAAGTCTCAAGTCTGTGAGCTAGAGTCCAGGTCAAGTCTCAAGTCTTTCAGCTGGATTCCAAGTCAAGTCTCAAGTCTTTGAGCTAGTTTTAATAATCAAGTCACTTATTAAGTACAAATGCAAAACATTGGCTGGTGTTGGCTCTGAATTTGTGGATATAGTTTTTTTAGATTTTATAGACTAAACAATTAATTAGTTAAGTTAGATTAATCCATAATAATAAGTAATCCTTAGTTGAAGCCCTGCTCTCCATATTTGCCAGAAAACGACAAAAAACTTTTAAATTATAAAAAAATGATTTGATTGACCATATTCTTTTGTGATAAACAATATTGACCACTCAGACAAAATGTATGACTATGAACTCCGTTCAACATAAGAAATCTGCTTTAACAATAAATCACTACTGAATGAAAGTGTCCATCCTCCTAATAGCTGTTTGCTGCTCATGCAAAATGCTCAGTTCCTCCTCTTTCACCACCTTCTGGTGCTGCTGGATACTCACTTGGCAGCCTTTTCATTGAGCACCTTGAGGTGGCCGTGAGCCGGAGCCAGCAGGTCAGGAGTGTCCGACAGGAGGCCTCGGAGCAGCGCAGAGCTGATCTGGGACTGGATAGCTGGGAGCAAAGCCTGCAGCTCATTTCCCAGGCGAGAAAGGCAGCTACTAATGAGGTAAAACTCCTGCGTGGAAGACTGGAACACAAATAAATAGACAATACTTGATGAAGCGTAAATGGTCAAGCAATCGGGAGTTCGGCTGGTAAGAGAAAATGCAATTGATCAGAAAGTAATGTCATTTATAAACCAGACACATGAACAAAATGCAAATAATTATCTCTGTATTCCTTTGTGTATGTGTGTGCTGTGTTAGAGGGGGGTTCTGTAAACCAGCGAGATTAGATCTGAAATCTCATCAGCACTCGGTGTGGCAGTCTAGCTTAAAGAGTGACCATCTATTACAGCCAACGCTCTGAGAGACTCCGCTCATTAGCAGCAGCAAAGTCTGCCAGTCTTCACAATGAGGCACCAGGAAAGTACAACATCACTGCTGCTTTATTTTGTTAAACAAAATGTAGATACAGGATTTGTTCAGTCGTTGCTGTCATCCTTCATTGATCCCAAATACCACAGAGACACATTCATTTTATACTTTTAAATAAGATGATAGAAGACAATCTATTTCATTTTGTGCACATTTCGGCTACTCTACAATATAAGAAACGTAGCTGTCTATATAGGGCTCAACAGGCTCAATCAGAATTGTTCGCTTGCAAGTGAAATGCCACATGGACTAATAAATCTAGCAACATACTTGCTCGATTTGCACATGCGCAGTACCAATCAGGCACTCTTGAAAAAATGGTGGCGGGTAAAGACAAAGTTTGTGAGCTAAAGCACAATCCTTGAAACATAAGTTAAAATAAATAAAGATTATAGTGGGGTAAGCAGTATATTTTTGAAACCATTGGGTAAAAATCCCATAATACCCTTTCAACATATTGTAATTCAAGTGTTCTGAGAGAAAACTACACTTCTGCGCCTCCTCATAGCTCAGTTTTCAGGCTTTAAAACATTTAGCCCGTGACGGGAGACTTTGACCAATCACAGGTCATTTCAGAGAGAGAGTGTTCCTATTGGCTGTGCTTGGTATTTCCTCAGCAGATCTCAACATGGCAGCCGGGCCACAAACTTTCTCGTTTTACAGATAAACAGTAACTACAAGATGTTTCTGAAAACATGAGGCGAGGCAGCCGATTAGTCTGTTGTCGGGCTATTAAATAGGCATTATGAGTCACTATAAGCCCCATAGATGTGGGTCAATAGGGGCCTATCACACCCACTAATAGGTATTATGAGCTAGTCACATGGTAGATCAGCAAAAGAAGGTATGAAAGAACACAACAGCGACCTCTAGTGACTGTACTAATTAACACAACAAGATGATTCTGAAAACATCTGAGGAGAGAAATAGTCATTACAGTAACAATATCGATTCATATTTGATCAGCGCTGCCTCGTTTGACCATTTGATCGGAGTGTGCGAGTGACTGACAGCTGCTCAGAGACGATAGGCTCAAGCTGGGCTCCAATTGGTTGTTTTCCTCCAGTCTGTGAACTTTTGCAGATGCCATTAGGAGCACCAGAGGACAGACACACATCCTTTGTTTTTAGATTACCCATCTCATGCACTACTGTCGGGATAAATTAACCGATTAATAAAAATAACTTTTCTTAATCATATTTGCTCCAATTCTATCCACTGCAGCTTTAAATATGACAATAAACTTTTTTTTTTTTTTTTTTTTTGTTGTTATTTGATAACCGCTAATAAATAAAACAGTTTTATAGGGGCAAGTCAAAATTTACTTTAGGCAAGTAGATTTCTGACCCAAAACATAACCATAGTATCCAGCAACAGTATAATCTAACACAGATACTGTTTTGTGTTTCTTCATCATCAATGTTGCTGCTTTAAACATTAAACCGGTGATCATTTAAGCTGAACTCAGGTTAATGATTAATCAGTGCTCTGCATGGAAATACCGCTGAAGAGAGACAATATCGTAGATTATATTGACTTCAAATTGTCATTAGTGATGTCACAGTATAGTAGCACGTCATGAAAGGTTAATGACAGTCACAGTGACAGTGGTTTACGGCATTAATCACATGCTGCAGTTTTAACGGTCCCCCATGTCAGCGGCCCTTGTGATGCTTCTTTATGAACCCAAGCAGACTGAAGACCATTGGCGGCCCCCCCCCCCCCCCATTATGTCAATGGAGCCATAGAGACACAGGCCATTACGCACAGCTACATTTATCTACAGATGGGCCAAACGACAACGAAAGGCCCTTGTGGGTGTGTGTGTGTGTGTGTGTGTGTGTGTGTGTGTGTGTGTGTGTGTGTGTGGAGCATGTATTACTATATGTTGTGGGGACATTAATCTGCTTACACATTCACATTGTAGGGACTTGCCTTCCTTCTGGGGACAAAATGTATGTCTCCACAACATAAAACATGATATTTTAGGGTGAGAACATGGTTTAGGGTTAGGGTAAGGTTTGGTTTAGGTTGAAGTTAGGGTAAGGGTTAGGATTAGGCAAGTGACAGTTACCCTAAGGGTTACGGTAAGTCTCCAGGAAATTAATGTAAGTCAATGTAATGTCCTCAGAAGTCATGGAAATATTACCGTGTGTGTACATGTATTCTTGTACAAATATCTTTGTGAGGACCAGTTTGAGTTTTAAACCATTAGAGTGAGGACATTTTTGGAAAGTGAGGACAGTTTGGCCAGTCCTTGCCTTCAGACAGACCTAATTTAACCTAATAACCTAATTTGAAGTTTGAAGTTAACCTTCAAGCAAGGTTGTGAGGGTCTGTCTGAAGGTCTGTCCAAAATGTCCTCACTTTCCAAAAATGTCCTCTCAATGTCTAAAACTCAAACTGGTCCTCACAAGGATAGCTGTATAAGAACACACACACACACACACACACACACACACACACACACACACACACACACACACACACACACACACACACACACACACACACACACACGGTGGTATGAAGCCTTCTGACATTTCAAAGATGGGTCCGATGGGAAATGAGATTGTGTCGGACAATCAGGTAAGTGCCGCTGAGGCGGCGGCTCCCTGTCGTTAATCAAGAGGCACACCATAAAAAGAGAGAGAGAGAGAGAGAAAAGGGGGTGAGAGAAACTGAGAGAGAGGAAATTGACTTTTCATTTTTATGCAAAGCGGCAAGAAAAACTGCCTTTTTTTTTACAGCCTTTTGTCAGTTTTGACCATTTTTTCTAGCAGTTTGTAACTGTCACTACGCCCACAGATCTCAGCTCAAGATGGTGAGTAAAATGTTATTGTAACTGACAGGAATGATTACCAGTTCTACAAAAACAAGACCAACTTATTTGCCCGACGTGCACAAGCACAGTACCAATCGGGCACTCTCGGGCACAAATGGCGGTGGGTACAGCCAAAGTTTATGAGCTGAAGTGCAAGCGAGCGTTTTGGTTACCCTGGAAACGAGAGTTTAGTTATCATTAGAGGATGCAGGCAAAACTCCAGATTTATTTATTTAACCCCCTGAGACCAACTGACTTTACGGTCTTTCAGAGGCTCCCGTAGGTTCAGTTTTAGGGCTAGAGTGCTACAGAACCATGTCATGATACCATATCAGGAAAAACTGGCATGGCCATGTTCAAAGGGGTCCCTTGACCTCTGACCTCAAGACATGTGAATGTAAATGGATTCTATGGGTACCAACGAGTCTCCCCTTTACATACATGCCCACTTTATGATAATCACATGCAGTTTTTTATTTTCATGGTATATTTGAATCATGGTATCACTGTAGAGCTGAGACTCTTGTGGATCCAATGAGCCCAATTGTATTCATGTGTGATGATGTTAGTCCCCATAGGAGCCATTTCATTGTAATGAAACCAGTTCTTAAAAATTTGACTTCACTGTATAAAATGACCTGTGGTGACCTCTAGGATAATCACAGCCTCCTGAAACTTTACAGCCACAAACTAGAGACCTGGAGTGTTCAGAGGATGGATTTACTAGCTAGATTGAAAATAAGTGGGTTTCAGTTTACACAGTTACAGTTTACAAATGCAGTTCTTGCTGAAATCTCCAAATGTCAAAAATTCTTGATACCAAATCACAGCATGTTTTTTTCTATGGTGTTCCTCAAGGTCTTGGTGTCTTAATGTGATATTTTGGAGGTTTCACTGATTATTTATTATTGATCAATTAAAGTAGAAAGTAAAAAAATCTGTGTAATAAATGGAATCAACCCAAAAATGGCTGCAACAATTTATGAGACATAATAGAGCATGAGGATGGCTATAATATGTTTCTATCAAAATGTTCCAAATCCTTCACAATTAATTTTAATTAATCATTAATGTTTACTACAGATTTATGACTAGAATAACTTGACACATAGTGAGAGCTGCTTTCAAGTGATGTACACCACATCTATGTGACATCTACTGTTAACCTGGTATCTCCCCCAAGACCACCTGTACCCCCCTAAAAAAGGCAAAAAAACAGGACTATATTGGGTCTCAGAGGGTTAAATAAAGATTAAACATGATAATAAATGTTTGGTCTTTGTTGTTATTTGATAACCACTAATAAATCCAGCAATTTGTACAGGGGTACAAACCGGTGATCATTTAAGATGTTACTGATTAATTAATGATCTGCATGGAAATACCGTCTGAGTAGAGCCTTCATTTGCAAGCCATGTTAAACCTGTAAATGCAAAATACATTCAAAAGGGGCAAGATGTGTGTGTCCTTTTTTACCTTTTTGTGGTATATGCTGCAGATTCCTCTCTCCAGGTCGGGCAAATGTGACAGCAGAGATTTGACTGAATTTAAAGTGAGTGAGTGCGACTCCAGGATCTCCTGAACAGCATCCTGCCTCTCTGAGACAGACCTGCAGGTTCACAACAGGAGAGGAAAAAAGAAAAGCAGATAGAAACGATGGAAGGAATCAAAATGTTCAATCCCAGTGATCAGCCAAACAGATTTTCTTATTTGGAGAGCTGAATTGGACTTGATTGAAAGGCACAGAACATTTTGAACTCTGAGAAAATAAACGTCAAATTGCCGCTGATTAGCTTCTTCATAAACTCTGTGATGTGCTGCTGTTTGCCTGTAGACTGAACAGCTTAAAACCAACCAGATATGAAGGTAGTGATTACAGTCTTATGTTCAATTTCTTCAGTTAGTGATTTGATTCCCTTTAGTTTACAGTATCTTTGGGGCAGTGGAGTCTGGGATGGGTCCAAGAAATAATTTCTTATAAAATTTTGATGTATCATTAAAACATACATAATGGACCACTTGTGGCAATAAAACAAGCATAATGTGTCCAGTACTCCCACCAATGTTAGCTTTGGGCAAATAGAAATACTGATAAGACTGTGACACACAGTAATAGGCTCATTATTTATAAGTTGAAGCTCTAACTTAAAGTCAATTAAATAAATATTTCCAATGGCATCTAACAGTACAAATCAGACCTGCATTTTACGGCCCGCAGGCTGGAACCGGCCATCATGATGGTTCTTCCCGGCCCAGAAGGTCTCAGACAAACCACACAATTATACTTACAAAGCTAAAAAACAGTAAAGAAAACAGCCTTTCTTTTGAGATGCTTGTGTATTATTACTGTGCTTCTTCCTGTCACACTTGAAACTGATGTACATTGATGTGAGTCATGTCTGAAGTAGCATCACCTGCTGAGGCAGCATGTCTATAATAAGGCATGGAGTTTTTTTGTAGAGGTTGGTGGTAAAGCTGTGAGCTTAGTTTGCAACAAACCTGTGGCTATATTCAACGAATACAACTTGAACCATCACTTTGAGACAAAACATGCAGAAAAATCCAGAAATCTGTCTGGAGATGAGAAGGAGAGGACGGCCGAGGGGCTGCTGGCTGAGATACTAAAGCAGAGAGGACTTTTTACAAAGCTGCTGCAACCAGAGAAGGAAATGTAAGGGTTAATGTTAAGTTAAATGTAAGTGTAAATGTTAAGTTAACTGTTAAATGTAAGTGTTAATGTTAACTTAAATGTTAAATTTTGTTCGTGGAAACATTACTACCCAAAACCGTCAGTCCTGTACGGTTCAAAGACTCCTACATAAAATGTAATTTCCTTGTTAATATGGTGTTTGAAGAAATGCTGAAAAATAAGTGCCCAGTACGTTTTCTATAGTGATGAAATAGAGGTTACGTCTGACAGTATTTGTTTGGCCCTTGGAAACAATCTGGGTTTCTAATGTGGCCCCTCAGGAAAAATGATTACCCACCCCTGATATAAATGGTAGTAAGCACATGCTTAATCTGTGTTACAATTGATAGGGGGTCCTTTATTTATAAGACGTGTGTAGTCGTTAAAAACAAATACAAAAATACATCAAACTAGGCGGCGTTTAAAGTATAAAGTGTTAAAAACCTGCAGACGTGTCTAAATTACACAACTGTGAAAATACATTGTTATTCTGTGAACATCGACATCTGGGAAAAATGGATGGAAAGCAGACAAATTCAAGCATAGCTGTGTAATAAAATGGACACTGAATTCACACTCAATCATGAATGTCTATTGTGTGTGTACATGCATGAGTGTTTGTGTCATGTGCTGCCGCTGCACTGTGTGTCTTGGATTTAATGTGCCTGCGTGTAATCTGGGTTTTATTTGATGTTGAAATTCTGTAGAGGAGCTATCTGTATAATCTGAGAGCAGAGCCCAATCCACAGCTGTAATCCCTGCACTGTGGGAGGAAGAGGGCCACACACACACAGAAAATACTCACACAATCAATATATGGATAATAAAATCACACTGCAGAGAACTGGAACAGTGCTGCAATAATAGAACTGGGAGGCCGTTTGTACAGTAGAAGAAATGCTGTGAGTCAGTCGCTACAGAAACACTTTTTATATGTGTTTTCACCCTGCAGACAGGGTGACCAGGTGTCCCACTTTACGAGGGACTGCACAGCATTTTTATCGCTTATCCCACACAATGAAAAGATGTCCCACGTTTCATCGACTCTTTTCAAAAGTCAAACCACTGCATCATCCACTTTCATCTTTTATTGAAAGGCTGTGAAGAAAGTAGGGATGGCTGTCATCACAAGGTTGTGTTTGCTGTCAAACAGCTCACATGTTGGTGAAGTGCAGGTTAACATGTCACCGTCTTTGCTATGCTACGCAAGCAACTGCAAGTCACCACAAAGTCACAAGCTGCGCAGCGCACACCGGCTATGACCGCTCCGTCCTCCTTGTGGCGATAACCTCCTTAACATTATGGTTCCCTGATAGCATTGGGTTTAAATCAGAAGTATTGCCAAATAATCACATTTATTTTTCGCTTCAACACCCAATCCTCCAACATCTCTCGGTCTGTCAACTCTTTCTCGTCCACGTGGATACCTGCTACTCTGAGCTGAGACTCCATAGAGACGCTTTCAGTTTCAGTTTGTAGTGTCCGTCGTCCAACTATCTATCGATTAACACGCTGCTGATACGTCAAAATGAGCTAAATGGGTTTTATTTCTGTAAAAATAAAACGTAAAACGGTGGGAACAGTGGGGACGTAATGTAATTGTGTGTGCCCAACCACCATGTAACACCGACTACTACGACAAGGGTGGTTATGTCTGTAAAGGGGAAACTAGTGGGTACCCTTAGAACCTAGTTTCAATCACATATCTTGAGGTCAGAGGTCAAGGGACACCTTTGAAAATGGACATGCCAGTTTTTCCTCGCCAGTTTAGTAAGTTTGGAGCATTATTTAACCTCCTTTGCTACAAGCTATTCAAGTCATATGATACCAGTATCTTCACTCTAGCTTTAAAACTGAGCCCGCAACTTAAAAACTACAAGTTGTGCTAATGCATTAAATAAATTAGTGGCATTAAAAATGAATTTCACAGCCATAGTAAATCATAAATATATTGAATTTTTCCCATCTCTACCAGTCATCCATTATGACAGAAAGAAGCTGAATCAGTTCAGTTGTGCTTCATCAGAGGTCAGAGGGTGTCCTGTACTTACTGGGGGTCTGTGAGGGGCCGGCTCACCCACTTCCTCATCAGTCTCCTCCCAAACGGAGTGCGAGTGTGGTCCAACACCCACAATAGACTGCCCTTCACACTGCCATCTGTCTGTCAACGAAAGAACACACAGCTTACATCATTTGAATGTGCCAGATTACAGGAAGAGAAACCTCTGTGACGTAATAAACATAAGAGGTGATGGGAGCCACGAGCAGTCAGGTGAGGAGGTTTGAACTGAGCTTGAACTCCATGTGTGACGCACACGCCACAGCAGCGGAGTCGTGCTGAACTTTAGATCCGTCACCCACACAAGCCTGACTAGTCTGAACATTTTCTAGTGATCGGAGAAATGACAATTTAACTCACCCATTAAATTTGTACAGTCCGCTGTGCAATTGTGACTACAAACTGATTCTGCAAGCTGTACAGACATAATCTGGGAAGTCTTGTCATATATAAAACAGTACTGACACTGGAAGGTGTCTATCTACCTAGTAAGTCAGATGACGTTTCCAGCTGGGCGGCTGTCTACACTGTCTAGGCTGGTTTTTGTTTACTGACGTGAACAAACATCATGTTCAAGCTTCTTATCTACTACACCGGTTCAGTAAATTGTCACTGACATGAACTTGTGTTCAGTAGCTTCCCTTGAGCGATAGACTTCAGACATTTTCAGCTGCAGCTTTCTGCAAAAAAATCTCTAAAACCCAACGATACACTACCTGCTCAGCACCAAACAGCAGACAGATAGCTGTAGCGACGAGCTGGTGAACACAGTGAGGGAAAGAGTCAACTCCCCCAGGAGTTGGTAGAGACCAAAAACAGAGCTTAACTGAACAGACTTTACAGCAAAGACATTCAGATTTTACCCAAAACAATAAACAAGAAGACTAAAGGTCTAGAGCCATGTGAGCTGTTCACTCTAAATGCTGACATCAGCATGCTAACGTGCTCATAATGACAATACTAACGTACAGATGTTCATCATCTTAGTTTAGTGTGTTATGGTACATGTCCACAGGGTATGTTCTTTCCACACTTCCCGTTTGAGTTTGACACCCCTGCACTAGAGGATCATACAGTATGGTGCAGTGTAAACATCTATCATCCAGACAGACCACCACCCCTTCATTACGCCTGACCAGCTGAGATGTGCTTTTACCTGATTGTTGAGGATCTCCAGGTTCCTGAGGGTGGCGGCACTGAGGTTCATACCCTCCGAATCGGAGGACAGACGCCGGAATGAGCTGTGTGGAGCACAACATCATTTTAGCTGCATGATCAAATGATCGATTCAGAAGAGGTATAAAAATATGATGGCTGGAAGGATGAAAACGTCTTTCTAGAACTTAAATCAAAGCATGTCTATGACCTAGCTGTGTGTGTGTGTGTGTGTGTGTGTGTGTGTGTGTATATATATATATATATATATATATACACAGCCTGTGTTGCTGAGTGCGAGTGTACCTTTCACTCCTAAGAACTCTTTCTAAGTTGAACTCTTGGAGGTACTGGATGAGCGGCCCCAGACAGCAGATCACTGGGCTCTCCAAGGACACCACACTAGACAGAGGGCGACAGCCTGGATGACACAGATTAAAAACACAGTCGTGAGCCACAGGCCCATTTCCCAGAAACGTCCAGTGTGCTCCAGCTGAGTGGACATCTCGGTCCCAATGAGAGTATGTGAGTAGCTGATGAACATACCTTTGTCCTGGGTGTGGCAGTAGAACTCGGTGGCTGTGGTCATCGCGGTGGCGAACTCAAACTGAGCGTTGTCCCTCTTCTCCACTCTCACTCGGTCGTCAGCCTGAGCGCTGGAGGGGAACAACACGACAGCACTGACTCAAGAGGTCAGCGGTGCTTGTGCTTGTGACGGACATGACAAATGAGGGAAACATACAGGTCAGATCAGTCTCAGTATTAACGGATGCACACAGAAGGATTCAAAATGTATTCTGTGATTTTTATATAAATGATTCCATCCATCCATCTGCAACCGCTTATTCATTCATTATTTATTATTATTAGGGGTCGCGGGGAAGATGGAGCCGATCCCAGCTGGCATTGGACGACGGTGGGATACTCCCTGGACAGGTCGCCAGTCCATTGTAGGGCAGACATTCATAACTACGGACAATTTAGAGTCATCAGTTAACCTAACCTGCATGTCTTTGGACTGTGGGAGGAAGCCGGAGAACCCGATAACACGGAGAGAACACGTAAACGCCACACAGAAGAAACCCAAGCCAGACTCAAACCAGCAACCCTCTTGCTGTGAGGCGACAGAGCTAACCACTCACTGCACCACCGTGTAGCCCTGTGTGAATGACTCTCCACAAAAATATTAAAAGAAAATATATAAAAAAAAAAAAAAAAAAGATGGAGACATCTGATTGGCTATTGTTCCCCATTAAAAAAAATTCATTTGTGGATCGATGCACATACGCAAAATGTGTCTAAAAGCAGGTTCAACAGTATGTTAATGTAACACCCAAATGTTTTCAATCCATGTTGCAAATACTTTTAAATACATATATTTTTGGCTTTCTATTATATATTTTTAAAAACAAAAAATATTTGTGTGCACATCAGAGATATATTTGTGCATCTTTTTTAATGTAGATTTTTGTTTTTTACATTTATATATGACAATGTTGCATGAACTGAAAGAAATATTTTTGTAGAGTGTCATTCACATACTGTATTTGTGGACTTCAATTACATTCATTTAAAACAAGAAATATTTGTGTGCGCATCAGAAATAAATTTGCGAACCTTTTTCATAAGTGGATTTTTTTTACATTTACGTACAACATTGTTGTGTGAATTGTAAAGTATTTTTGTAGAGAAAGTCATTCATATATAAATCAAAAAACACATTTGTAAATCCCTCTGTGTACATCCATCAATATTGAGACTGATCTGACACCATAAAAACACAACCTCTTCGATATCTGATAACTTTTCTGTCTGTGAGAAAAATTAGTAGCAGCAGCAGCAGCAGCACTGCATGCTCAACCAGCCGTGCTTTGTTTTACACACACACACACACACACACACACGCACACACACACACACACACACACACACACTTTCCCTACATCTCCCCATTGCTCCATCTCATCTCCCTATTATCGCTCCATTCACTCGCTCGGCGTTGCTGCTTTCAAGGACTCGGTTGCTTTGTCCGCTCTGTTGTTGCCAGGGCAACCAAGGCAAACACGTGGCTCTGGACGCAGTGCTGGAGCGTTTTCTTTCTTCCATTTCCTAATGATTATACACACTCACAAACACTCACATACCCACACAGAGGAATCATCATCTGTCCCTTCAGTCACTGGTCAGACAAAGTGATCAATAGGCCACCTATTGTGTCAGCGGTGCAGCTACGACCATTAATCATTTAAGCAGTCGATTAAACCATATTATGAGGTTTACAAGAACAGCGAAAATTGCTGGTATTGATTCGAGGACAGAGGGGCGCAGTGTAGCACTGACAGGAACCGGCACTGTGAACCTGGGTTCAGGAAGTCTCAGCTGGTTTGAGATTCGCAAAGCTGGACATTGGTTCAGGTTCAGATTAAAGGGTTGGTTAGCATTAATTACCAAAAAAAAAAAAAATAGGGCTGTCGATCGATTAAAATATTTAATTGTGATAAATTACATGATTGTCCATAGTTAATTGCAATTAATCACAATATAATCACATTTTTCATATAAAATCTACCTTAAAGGGAGATTTGTCAAGTATTTAACCCATCAACATGGAAGTGAGCAAATATGCTGCTTTATGCAAACGTATGTATATTTTTATGTTTGGAAAACAGCACAAAACATCCATCCATCCATCGTCAACTGCTTATCCTGTTAGGGGTTGCAGGGGGGGCTGGAGCTGATCCCAGCTGGCATTGGGGCGAAGGCGGGGTTCACCCTGGACAGGTCGCCAGTCCATCGAGGGCACATAGAGACAGACAACATATAGACAGACAACCATTCACGGTCACATTCACACCTACGGGCAATTTAGAGTCATCAATTAACCTAAACAGCACGTCTTTGGACTGTGGGAAGAAGCCGGAGTACCCAGAGAAAACCCATGCTTACACAGGGAGAACATGCAGACTCCACACAGAAGAGCCCCAAGCTGGATTCAGACCTGCGACCTTCTTGCTGTGAGGCGAGAACGCTAACTCACCACCATGCAGCCCCTGACAGATACCCATAGAACCCATTTTCATTCACGTATCTGGAGGTCAGAGGTCAAGAGACCCTTTTACAAATGACTATCAAAGTTTTTCCTCGCCAAAATGTAGCGCAAGTTTGCAGCATTATTTAACCTCCTTCGCAATGAGCTAGTACGACATGGATGGTACTGATGGGTTCTTACAGTTTTCAAGTTTCAGATGCTGCCAGTTTCTTCACTTTACCTTTAAAACTGAGCCTAGTACAACCTCCAGATCGATTGTCTTAATGTGTTAAAGAAATTAGGAACATTAAAACAAATTTGCATTAATTATTTATGACGTTACCTTTAACAGCCCGACAAAAAACAGATTCTCAGCTCTTGTGGAGACTAGCGTGCAGATAATTAACAATTAGGTTCTTCTTCACCTGAATTCATTTTTGTTTTTCTAAATGAGTACAATGCACAGTATATTTCTCTTCTACTCTGGACAGCAATCACAACATTCAGGAACGCGTTTCTCAACATCAATATCACAGTCGATATCGACGATATCCAGCCCAAGACACCATTCAAGGCAAGTGAGAGATATACTGTATATTTTCTCTTTTTTATTTGGGTTTAGTTTGTCCCTGCAGATCTGTGAAGGAGTCGGTGCTTCACATTGAGCGATGAGTTTTGTTTGTTATTTTTTTTTCCAAGTGTGATGGTGATAATCAATCATAAGCACAGATGGTTAAAGGCTCTGTCAGAAATGTTGTGACCCAGAGGGCAGAGGTTAATGTGCACAACTGAGTAAGGCGCTTGATTAGTATCTATTGCTGTACGGTGAATACAGTGCAGATCAGAGAGTGGCTGTTTAAATATATTATTATGAATAATAATAATAATAATAAATTACGTATATAGCACTTTTCAAAACGGATGTTACAAAGTGCTTCACAAGACAATAAAAGCAGATAAAGTAAAAAAATATGGTAACTATTAAAATAGAACATAATAAATGGGTAAAATGGAAGATCAATGTAATAAAACCAAATATATAGTCCTAAATGTGTATAAATATATATGTGCATACAATTATACATGTTTCACCACACAAAAATGCATATGCATATATAGACTTGTAGCATTTGGCCCTTATAAGACTGCCATCCTAAAAAAAATGTGTTTTCAAAAGTTTTTAAAAGCAGATGCAGGATTAGATGATCAAATCTCTACAGGAAGTCTATTCCAGAGTTTGGGAGCCCTGACAGCAAAAGTTTGATCCCCTCTCGCCACAAAATTAGACCTGGGAACAGCAAGAAGTATCTGATCAGATGATCTCAGGCCACGAACAGGCACACGGGGTGTTAAGAGATCCATTATGTACTCTGGGGCCAGTCCAAGTTGTGCTTTATTCACACACACACACAACCATAAAATACACAAATTATGTCTTTGGGCGTGTGTGGATTGATCCTGATACATGACTACTGTCTTACCGTGCACGCAGGATGTGATATTAACTTTCAAGAGCATCAGTCATCGACTTAAAATCTTTGGGAAAGCTAGAACATTTGTGTTGACAGCATCAGCCGCTCTAATCCCCGTCTCTGCTCTGATCCTGACTCATGACTCCAGGCTGTGGGTGAGTAAAGTGAGTAATACTGCACCTCGCTGCCACCAACCTCCCAGGGACTCATTACCTGCCGTTCCACGGGCACACATCCTGTACATCCCGTTGCCAGGGGGCCCGTCTCATCAGCCCCCAGACATCAGACATTGACGCTGTTGAGATAATGTCAGCGACCACAAAAAAAACGTTTTAAATGCTCACCTGTGTGCTTTAGTTTTATTTATATTCAATAAAACATCTTTTTCAGAATAATTTACGCATTTTAAGTGTCATTCTTTTCAGTCTGATGAATCTGATGAATGAAGAAACACCTTGGGAAATGGCCAGCAGTCGTGATCCGTAATGGGCCTCTGTGAATATAAATGTGATGAATTTCCTGTCTGAGCTGAACAGACAAAGCCGCCCTGTATTCGTAAGATAGAGGCGGCAAACTGAGAAGAGTCTTGTGTCTGATGAGCACAACGCTAGAGAGCAGTGCTGTTCAAACACAATAATTGGACTGGCCTTTACAGGTCCATCTCCGCTATTATAATCACTCAACACGGATGGCTGAAAAAAGGACGACGGGGAGTGAGAGAGAAAGAAAGAAAGAGAGGAATGAATACAGATGAACCAAATTTTTCCAGAATTAGATTTAAACAGAGAGGGGGAAAGAAGGTAGCCGCTGAAATAAAAGGAAATGTGAATAATGAGAAATGTGTGCCAGCAAAGACAGAAAAGAGGCAGAAAGTAGTAGACATCCCTCACATTTATCCTACTAATCTAATCCACTCCACCCCCTCCCACTCCCTCGTTTCATTTTCAGAGCATAATGCAATCACAGGCAGCCTCCAGAGGAACCAGTCCCCACTGGTGTGAACATGCTGGGTGCAGACTGTCGGCGAAGATGAGACGAATGGCGGCGCGATGGGAGGCAACAGGTTTCTGGGATACATCAGCTCAGCAGTCACTGTTGCTGAGCGTGTTAGTCAGCCGACGAACAAAAGGACAAACTGTTGAGCTCTTTTTGATCTTGAGGTTCACACAGCAGCCTGTGTGTGTTTATGAAAGCCTGCTTTTGCATCAGAGTCTCAACTGAAGCAACACAGAAGCTGTTTTACATCGTGTGCATACGCTGAGCTCATCACTGGGATTATTTGGCTGCTGCCAAATTTCTATAATCATTTGAACTGGCGGTGTTACGTTGACGATGAATACTCAGCTATGTATTAGAGGATATGTTCACAATTTTTCACGTCTATGTTATAACATAGACAACCAAGGTGTTTTCCTATTGAGTTGCAGTGGATGAACAATACCAATGGTGAATGGATTTGCATTTATACTGCATTTTTCTAGTCTTCTCACCACTCAAAGCTTTACACTACATGTCAGCATTCACCCATTCACACACACATTCATACACTGATGGCAGAGTCTGCTGGGTTAAGTGTCTTGCTCAAGGACATATTGACATGTGACTGGCAGCCGGGGATCAAACCACTGACCTTCCAATAAGTGGACAACCTGCTCTACCCTCTGAGCCACAGCCGGCCACAAAAATTAGGACATTTTTTATAAAAAAAAAAAAAAAAAAAAAAAGTGCGCAACTTGGGAAGATAGATAGAGGAGCACTTGGGCTGGTGAGCAGAACTGTTGACACGCCCCCCTTAAAACATAAACCAAGGACTGTTCCCGCATTTTCATTTTAAAAGAGCAACAGCCAATGAGGAAACTCCAGCACCTGGCAACCAGTCGTGTCACGTCATCAGTCAGTCACTCGGTGAGACTGTAGGGCTGGCCCTCTGCGATCCAACCAAACAGGATTTTAAAGGCCAGTGTGAAGAAGAGGAATGATCATAGCCAGCGCTCCCTTTTTGAATGTTCAAGAGGCCATGACTATTGTTTTAAGACTGGCTTGAAAACTGTGAACTTAGCCTTTAATTGCTTGTATTTTAACACCTATGTTCACTTATTCCATGATGATGTTGATCATATTACTTTGAATACAATCCAGCACTTCTCTGAGTAACAGCATCCACTAATGTTGCACAGTAAATGTTATGTAAACTGTAAAACTGAGACACATTTTTGTACTCATGTATATCTATAGTTTGCTCTGTGGGACTCCCCAGCAGCTGCAGTTTGGTAAAACAGTGCTAGACTTTATTTCTTTGGCCCATTTATTTATTAACTTTTTCCAACATTTATGACTACTTTATATGTTTGATCAACGAATTAAACTTGAAACATCATCTTACAGATATCTTTCCTATCATAAAAACATCAGTTTATGAACTTTTAAAATAAATAAGCTGTGGTGGCTGGACCCTGTTGAGCCCTGCGGTGGAGCCCACGGTGCTGAGGGATATTTTTACAGAGCACTTTCAGTGAGCCTGCATTGATTTCCTCATCCAGACTGAGCCCGGAGCTCCAGACAAAACAACTATCTACCTGCCGGGGGAAATCTAAACGCAATCCCTCAGAATGAAGGAGACTAAACTTACTAACACACACACACACACACACACACACACACACACACACACACACACACACACACACACACACACACACACACACACACACTTGAGGTACTGTCATGTTGTACATGTGTACAGACTGCCCTCTAGCGGCCTAACAGCACATTACCTAGCGTTGGCGATGCTCTGTAGGAGTCGGTGGGTTTGTTCTGAGAGGTCAGAGGGCACCAGGATCTCCACAGGGTTGATCTTTAGGACACGACCCTCAAGCTCAGAGCGAGACGGGCCGTCAGGGAAACAGTCCAGTAACACGTCTCCTGTGCTGGGCTGAACCGCCTGCATGCACAAACACATCCATCAAACCCATGTACACTGAAGGAACAGTGAAACGTGTTTGGTTGTTTTTCAGGGTCTATGAAATAATGGCTTCATAGTGCTCATATAATAATAATAACAATAATAACAACAATAATAATTATTAATATTGGTAAACCATTGGTAAATGAGGCCCAGCGTGTTGACAAATCAGCTGAGACGTAAGCTTGCTTGACTAAATTATGAATTTGCACAACCTTGTGAGAAAACCTGAATGCATCTGTAGTTTTCATGGATTCGTATTAATACAGTAATAATATTAGTACTCATCAGACTCACCACCAGCCCCACAGTGAGCTGCTTCTTCACTTTGTCCCAGTTCTCACTGATACACAGCAGGAAGCTGTCAGGAGGGTCCGACACCACGTCACCACAGCCCCCGTCCTCATCGTCCCCCAGTCTGCAGACCGGATTCACGTCTCAGAAAAGCTGTCAAGGACAACGCTTGAGACATTCAGAGAGAGAACACACTACTTTAAGGACACACACACACAGATAGTTATGGTCCATAAGGATACCCTCTCCCACCAGAGTGGACTTGGTGTACAGAGCGCTCAGCTGACGAGTGAACAGAGCATTCCTATTGGCCCCCGAGGCCTTGATCGCAGACGTCTCCGTCTGCTTTACAACGCCAACCTACAAAATTAAAGAGAATACTGTTGAGATAAGAAACACTGACTCCAAACAGCTTCTAAAAAACAACAATATGTGAGACATATTTCATACCTTGTGTCCGTGGGACACCAGCCGCCTGACGTGAACAAACAAACGGTGCGTGGGGATGCTGCACGTCATGAAGTTGTGATCCAGGTGACAGACGATATTCAGCTCCTTTGCTGCAATCTGTTCAGACACAGAGATGATGTCAATGCAGCCTTAAAGGATAACCAATGTATCATTTTAATTTAGAATAAAGCTGCGGCACACAATGATCTGAGCATTCATAAATCAGTAATCAGCAGGGCTGACCCAAATGTTTCAGTGCTTCAACTGCTGGTATGGTACTCAACCTCCAAATCACTATTCAAGTGCTTCATTTTTAAATTTAGTCAGTAATAATAATGAAACGGCCATCACTGTTTGTTTTGTGTACAGTAGTGCTGTACAATATCTTCAAATATTTCTCAGCGAAGCGTTGAAGCTTAAAAAATAACATTGAGGATGGCCCTGGTAATCAGATAAATCAATAGTTGTTTTCTATCCATGATGGTGATTTGTAAATATAGAGAAATAAAACGTAGGACATACAATATATGAAAGCCTTTAACAATAAGTAACCAATAAATGACATTAACACTATTCTTTAACCCAGACCTGGGCATTATATGGCGCTCGTGATGGTTCTGCCCGGCCCGGGAGGTCTCAGAAAAACCACACAATTTTACTTACTAAGCTAAAAAAACAGTAAAGAAAATAGATTTTGTTTTGAAATGCTTGAGTGTTGTTAGTGTGCTTCTTCCTGTCACAATTGACACTGATGTACATTGATGTGAGTGATGTCTGAAGTAGCATCACCTACTGAGGTGGCACGTCTATAAGTCATGAACTGCGAAGTATGTTTTTGTAGAGGTTGGCGGTAAAGCTGTGAGCTTAGTTTGCAACAAACATGTGGCTGAATTCAAAGAAAACAACTAGAACCGTCACTTTGAGACAAAACATACAGAAAAATCCAGAAACCTGTCTGGAGATGAGAAGGAGAGGACAGCTGAGGGGCTGCTGGCTGAGATACTAAAGCAGAGAGGACTTTTTACAAAGCTGCTGCAACCAGAGAAGGAAATGTAAGGGTTAATGTTAAGTTAAATGTTAAATGTAAGGGTTAATGTTAAGTTAAATGTTAAATGTAAGGGTTAGTTAAGTTAAATATTAAATGTAAGCGTTAATGTTAAGTTAAATGTTAAGTCCTGTACGGTTCAAAGACTCCTGCATATCATGTGATTTTCTTGATAATCTGCTGATTGTTTCCTATGTTTCCTAGTGATAAAATAGAGGTAACGTCTGACAGTATTCGTTTGGCCCCCGGCAATAATCTGGGTTTCTCATGTGGCCCCCCAGGGAAAATAATTGCCCAGTCCTGATTTAACCAGTAATGAAACACAGTTTCACTATCAAGAAACATAATTTTTACTCATATTTGATAATGATTGGATTGATACTGTTGATGCATTTTCACTTCTCACCTCTGCATCCTCTCCAAAGAACCTGTACTTGTATCCACACTCCACAGCCAGCAATGCATCTGTGTGCTGCTGTTTCAGCTGGACGACCTGCTGCTCCAGGGGAGTGTAGACGCTCTTTGAGCGTCTGGACGAGGCGCTGGAGTCTGATGGAGGAGGATTCAGCTCTGTACCTCTTCCTCCCTGTCGTCCTCCTCCTCCTCCTCCTCCTGACTTGGCAAACTGTGAAAAGTGGAACCCCTGCAACAGAAAAAATAACAGTTTTTAAATTTATTCACTCAAACATTGTTCTCTGTGTTGAGGAAATTTTAGGCCCCCTTGGTGAGAAATGAATATGTTAAACAATCAAAGTTGCCTTCTGAGGGTTTTTTTAAAGAATCAACAGGAGAAGTTGTCTCAGCTGAGAGGACAGAGCACTGACCCACATCCCCGGTCACATCCCAGGAGTTAATAATGTACGTTGATGATGCTGGTAAGCTGCAAGCAACAGATAAGGATCTCATTATTTCAGTTTTGCTCACCACAAGTCCCTCATTAATTCAGTTTCCATCTACAGTGTTCAAGTTCAGGCCAACCCGGATATAAGCAGAGGCAAAATATAGTGAGTGATTAAATAACAGTGACATTACAATTTCCCCTTTGATCATTCTATGATCACACAAGTATTTACACAATTTATCAAATGGAAATCGGTAATGATAACCTTCGTCAGGTTTTGTGTGTTTGCGTGGAGGGTCCACCACATTAAGTGCCACCCTAAACCAATCGGCAGGGAGTGGAAGTGGGTTATAAAACCTTCCAACAGCGAGTCTTAACTTAACTGGCTGCCCTTACTGACGACGAGCACAAGCATTAACTAGTAAACTGCTCAAACTGATGATGTCATTTAATTTACTCTGCTTTATGGTCATACAGACATCAACAACATAAAGTAAAGAGATTAAATTTAGGATCAAATATACCCTTGTCCAGAAAAAAAAAAAAAATTAGATTGTAAATTGTATTGTATAGTATAGATATATACATTGTATAGTATAGATATATACACACACATCATATATCATATATCCATTCGTTGTTACCAGTATCAGGAGCTATAACCCCATAATTTATTATATCCTCAGCAGTGCAATACTAACTTAACACAGCAATAGTTTAGTGTATTAATTCAGCTGTGCAATAATCTGATTTACTCTGGCATTAACACAGGATTTATTTATACAGAATATCTAAACTATTATTCTTATTTTACACTATTCTTGCATTTTTCGTATATTTATATTATTTGCATAGATGCTATTTTTCCAGCATTACTATTTGCAGAGTTGTTATATATATATATTTCTTATCATATTTTCTCATGATTTGTCTATTTTTGTAAAGGTAAATAAACAGGCTTGCCAACAAGAGTTTATGTATCTTCTATCTATTATATCACTGAGCTGCGAGTGTGGGAGGGTGTAGGGGCCGAATTGGAATTGAGCCATAGTTATTCTCTGTGTATTAACAAGCGTATGGATACTTGAAACATCACTATTCACCATTTACTTTCAACATCAAAGTCAGTTTTCATGATAAGGTGACGGACAATGGTGGGGCAAAGTCTAAAAAAATGCGAACTTCCCGGTACAAAAAGTGTGCAAAAAAGGGCTCAAAATGTCTGCAAGAGAGCCCCTCAAGGACTCAATAATTTGGAGTGGCATAGACCTGAACTCTCACGGACTTTGTCAGAATGTGCCTCAAAGTCTGTGAGTTGAGTGTGGATGACTTGTTTGGATGCCTTAGCGTGTCAGATTCTAGGAGGATAACATGTCATTGTGCTGCTCTATTGGCACAGACAGGGGATTGGGGCAGGACGAGTACTGCAGCCTTATAATGCTATTAATTATGCTAGTTTCCAGTTCTTGCGCTCATTTACACACAGGTAGCATTCATCGTGTTTACGCAGGTCATCTACATGGCTATCTAACGTGAGGAGCGTCTGCTGTATCTGACGTAGCTCACTCATACAAGCCCACGGACGAATAAAGAGGCCCAGTGTTGATCTCATCATTTGCATTTCTATACAGGGACGTATCAGGCAATATTTTGGCTCCATTGTGGCTTTATTATAATACTTGGTGCTTACCTGACATACGGTTACACATGCTTATGTCAAGATTGTTTTCAAAGAGATCTTAAGAGAGAATAATAAAACTCCACACAGCTCAAACTCTCATTGATTCTACATGGGGCAACCTGCCCTTAGTCAGAGGTCAAAGCCTACAGTGCTGCCTTGCTGATGGACACTTTATCAGGGCAAAACACACTCTGGTGACAGTGGTACAAGGGACTCAACATTTATATATTGGGTACCTGCTTTGTAGCAGCCAGCCCTGAACTCTTCTCCTCTTTCTCCTCCTCTTCATCCTCATGCTCCTCCTCGGGCTGTTGAAGTCTATTTTTATTGCTGTGTTGATCCGTAACGTCCCGAGAAGGCCGGACGCTGCTTCCTCGGTCACA
The DNA here is from genome assembly GCA_947000775.1 of Pterois miles. Taxonomy (NCBI): domain Eukaryota; kingdom Metazoa; phylum Chordata; class Actinopteri; order Perciformes; family Scorpaenidae; genus Pterois; species Pterois miles. The sequence continues at coordinate 715,970 of CAMQGK010000240.1, read as the reverse complement.
AATTTCACTGCTAGCTCCGTCTGTCTTTACTTCCCTCTGAGTGTCGCTGGGCTCAGCCGAGCAGGTGAAACCTTTCAGCTTCAGCAAGGTGGAGGAGCAGAGGCTGGCTGCTCCACGGCTCGCCGTTAGCGTTGTCTCTGGAGAGAAAATACAGATAAAATATGATTATAAAGGTATTTAAACCTATAGAGGAAAATCCATCCAAATGTCTCCCCCCCGACCCCTAACGAGGGGCCGATGCTAGCTGGCACTGGGAGAAGGCAACTAGACAGTTTGCCAGTCCATCACAGGGCTGACACCTACGGGCAATTTAGAGTCATCAATTAACCTAATCTACAGGTCTTTGGACGGGGGGAAGCCGGAGAATCCAGAGAAAACCAACACTAACACGGGTAGAAGATAGTCCTTTATTAGTCCCACAAGGGGAAATTCAATTTTTTCACTCTGTTGTTAACTTATACACGGTACATGCAGACCCGAACACACACATGCACAAACATGCAACAATGGAGAGATGTCAGAGTGATGGGGCTGCTCCTGACAAGCGCCCCGAGCAGTTGGGGGTTTGGTGCCTTGCTCAGGGGCACCTCGGCAGTGCCCAAGAGGTAAACTGGCACCTCTCCAGCTACCAGTTCACACTCAGTTCTTGGTCCATGGCGGGACTTGAACCGGTGACCCTCCGGTTCCCAAGCCAACTCCCTACAGACTGAGCTACTGCCGCCCCATGAACATGCAAGAACATGCAAACTCTACACAGAAGAGCCCCAAGCTGGATTTGAATAATAATTCAATATTATATTATAGTAATATAATTTCAATATTGTGTATCATAAAAACTATGTGGGGAGCATCTGGATGGGGGGGTTATATATTATAGAGTGATACTACAAATAACACAGGAAAGCACTTTAAGTATTAACACTATATACAAACATTACACCTTAACCATCTACTGTTCCAGTTGTAATAT